>CM033651.1:18589028-18640001 GCA_019512145.1 Engystomops pustulosus
ATTATCCCTGTACTGTGACATCACTGTGTGTAGTATCCCTGTACTGTGACATCACTGTGTGTATTATCCCTGTACTGTGACATCACTGTGTGTATTATCCCTGTACTGTGACATCACTGTGTGTATTATCTCTGTACTGTGAAATCACTGTGTGTATTATCCCTGTACTGTGACATCACTGTGTGTATTATCTCTGTACTGTGAAATCACTGTGTGTATTATTCCTATACTGTGACATCGCTGTGTGTATTATCCCTGTACTGTGACATCACTGTGTGTATTATCTCCTGTACTGTGACATCACTGTGTGTATTATCCCTGTACTGTGACATCACTGTGTGTATTATCCCTGTACTGTGACATCGCTGTGTGTATTATCCCTGTACTGTGACATCACTGTGTGTATTATCCCTGTGCTGTGACATCACTGTGTGTATTATCCCTGTACAGTGATGTCACAGTACAGGGATAATACACACAGTGATGTCACAGTACAGGGATAATACACACAGTGATGTCACGTACAGAGATAATAATACACACAGTGATGTCCACAGTACAGGGATAATAATAATAATTATTATTATTTATATAGCACACACAGATTACACAGCACTGCACAAAGAATGTCAAATGGTCCCATGGGGCTCACAATCTAAACAACCTAACGGTATGTTTGGAGTGTGGGAGGAAACTGGAGTACCTGGAGGAAACCCACCACAAACACAGAGAGAACACATACAACTCTTTGTAGATGTTGACCTGGTGGGATTTGAACCCAGGACCCCAGTGCTGCAAGGCAGAAGTGCTACCCACTCAGCCATCCTGACGCAATGGAAATCAGGGGGGCGTGGCCGTAATAAAACCGACGGATTGGAAAACCGAATGGATCGGGTAGTAAATCTGCCCCATAAAGTCACAGAAGAAAGCATGCCATGCAAGAAGTAGTAAGAATGAAGATGAAGATAGAGAGTTCGTGTGACATGAGACAGGAGCTCCAAAATGTTAAGGGGAACTATAGCAAAACAATGCTGGGTATAAACCAAGGACAAGCAAAAGATTCTTCAGGCATGTGCCAGTTTATTACATCTTTGTTTAATTAAATTCTTACTCCTTCATTCTTCAGTATAAGGTAAGTGAGTAACACAAGGAAATTTATCATCTGTGCTTTCCTTACACCAATCTCATATTTGGGGGGCCAGAATGCTTTCCAGGACTCCAAGGTTTCCAAACCTCCTCTTAGTTAAATGGGTTGTCCATGAAAGAAAATGCTCAAATTTCATTTCCCTGTGATATTAACACAGTAAAGATAATTTTAACTTTACACGCAATGGCCTCACGGCGACGTACAGAAGTGGTACAGTGCAGCACACGTGCAGTACCGTACCACTCCGTAACCCGCTCCTATCAATCTGTGATGGTCGGTGTTAATATTGCAGAGTATGGGCGGGGAATCTCTAAGCAGACATTCATAATCCTCTAGTACAGTGAGCTGACCAACTTTTAATTTTGGTGCACCTTTAACATAGGGCGTGTGACACATTCTGTCAGACTTTGCATGTTAAATCAGGTGCACGGTCTGACTGAGCACTGGAACGCCCCGCCTAATTTGTGTCGCGGCACGGACCCTTCTTAAATACCTGTGCAAGCAATTTGCAAATAATAGAACGTGCAGACAGTCCGACAGAAAACTGGGCAAGGACTTAGTAAATATGCCTCCTTATACTTGATGTTACATTGTTTATAATCCAAAAATTGCGATAAGAACTAATTTGTCGAAAAGCCAGAAAGGATCCTTAGAGAATTTCAGCATCCTAAGGAAATTCCGCACTATTCCTGGATATTTAGTATATACAATCCCTATAACCTAAAGCATTCGTGTTCAGGGATAATCGCTATCCCCACGGCACATGGATATGGGGGCACCAGCTACTTCTGCACCCCCATAGATCACAATCAACATATTAAGCAGCTTTGTCATTGATTGAAACAGGGCACAGCTCGAGGATTGCATTATTTTATCATTTTGGAAATATTATTATGAAGTGTTCCTGCTCCACTGCCATCATAAGCCCCTGGTAATAGAAATTAATTTGTTTACCTTCTTTAAGAGGGAAATGTAATCACAGGGACCGCTCCTAATCTCCGTTACGTTACAGTGAATGCTCACATAGATGCAGGCTCTCCGTGGAGTGCTGCGCCAACATATACATTCTCCCCGGGCGTGTGCTGCATGCCAAATCTCCAAACAAAATTAAAGCTCCGAAAAGGAATTGAATACAAGAAAGCAGGAAATTGAGCATATACGCAATAAAACCCATGCAGCCCACTCGGGGTAGCTAGTATTTGTCGTGTGTGAGCGGCGTTATTCCAGCGTAATCTCTATTTACTGCACATTGAATAAAACATCAGCTGCTGCTGCCTGCACGGCGACATTTGCAGATACTTGTCACCGTTCCCTCCTCGATTCTAACTGCGAAGTTGACTTTCTGCATTTACGTCTCCTCCAAAAGTTCAGCTGTTCTATGAGTTGATACATGTGGATTTTAGATTACTGCTCAGTTAGCCGACGGTTCCGCATTACGCAAATGTATAAGGAAGGTTAAACCCTCAGTATTGTGCAAAGATCTCAGACGTAAAAAAAAAATGGAAATAGCTACAGAGACCCGAGCGGCACACGGAACATCGAGAATTCTACATCTATTTGCATGTAACCTTTAGCGTGGTAATATTCCACTTCTCTAGATTTTATGGATGAGGAGGGAAATTTACAGACGGAGAAAATGAATTTGGAATCTCTGTGGCTGAGTGGTCAATACAACCAGCGGCCATAGGGCAAGGCGGAAATAGGAGAGATTTACTCAACCTTGGTGTAAAAAGGAAACTTTGCTCCATCTAAATTTTTCGGTTGAATATGTTCGACTTTTATGGAAAATAAATGCACTGAATGCACAAAGTTGTAATAAGTCTGATGCAGGGCAGCATTTGACTCACACCGGAAGATAGGATAACCTTTACATTTTCGGCGAGCTGGGGCAAACATACTGGCAAAAAATTAGGGTAATGAGCCTGAAATAAAAGTTGACCGAGCCAGGTACTGCGGCTCCAACAATAGCGTTAAAGTAGTATATGATACACAGGGGGTCATTATCTGATCTCTCTATGTGGGTCATTATCTTATCTTTTCTCTTGTTTGTTTGCCAAACCCCCCCCCCCCCCTGCTTCTTTGGTAATTTATCAATCTCACTTTTTTTTTGTGAAATGTACAAATGTGTAAGAAAATTGTCTCAAGTCACTTCTTTCCATTTTCTAAGTTTTCCTTAAAGGAAACTATGAAGCAAACATACCTTGAGAATGCTGTAGCTACACTGATGCAGGATCATCTTGGTTAATCCTTGTGCTGATTGGTTTCCTAAAGAACAGATGTATCATTATGATAATGAAGCTCTGTCGCTTCTATGGCTCCTTCAGCACTTGGTCAGCACTTCTCCTACTATGTGAGTTTTTCTCGCAGGAGAGAATGATGCAATCACTGTTCTCCCTGCAGACAGAATAATCAATCGCTGCATCATCCCCAGCTGTGTGTATGAGTGATCCAGCTCAGGTCAATTAGTCATGTCTTTGAAACCTCCATTGTAATTACCACCCTGTTGTAATGTGTTATGTCAGCCAGTTTGACTCAGCTTTCCAAGGTCCTGAATGTTATTATTGTTTTTTTCAGCAAAACCACTCAGCTCAGGGATTAGCCAAGATATGTTCCTGCATCAGTGTAGCTACAAGCATCCCCAAGTTTGGTTTGCCTTATAATGCATCATATCAAATGGTAGGTTTCCTTTAAAGGAAACCTACCACTGCTGATGGTAGGTATAGATGTAAACGCCGGAGCTACCTTTGCTAGTGTTTTAAACCGCTATATCGCGGTTTAAACACATTTTGATGAACATCCCCGAGGTAGCTTCGGCGCTGCGCTGCGTGACGCCTCCGGCACTTCCTATGGAGGCGAGCGCGCCTGGCCGTGCGCAGCGCCAAAGCTATCTCGGGGGCTGTAAATCAAAATGTGTTTAAACCGCGATATAGCGGGATTTTAAAAACACTAGCAAAGGTAAGCTCCGGCACCAGCTCACCCTGAGCTGGTGGCTGGTGTTTACAGCTAATACCTACCCGCAGCAGTGTTAGGTTTCCTTTAAGTAATGTTTCGTCTGGAGTTTTTTGCACCAAAAATGTTGCAAATTTTAGACAATTTGGAAAGATAAAAGCCATTTGCGACATTAGGACATCTGGAATAAAAGATAAATGTATCTTACTAACAATAAACAAAAGTCCGGCGGACTTCAGTGCACATTTCAAAAAGTCCTTAAAAAGTAGCAAAAAGTGCACCAGAAATAGAGGAGAAAAATAAAGATGAATAGACGTTTCTGAACCACAAGAAAACACAGTTTCCCTTGCCTCACATATTTCGTTATTGAAACTGATAAATTGGAATAAAAGAGCTAAAAGGGAGCCAAATAAACTATTGGGGGGGGGGAGGCACAGGATGGTTAAAAAATCACATGGGAAGATTTATCAATCTGTTTGACAGAATTCAAGTTCTAATTTGCACCAAAAACTGTCTGCACACCAATCAAGGACTTTTTGCTGATTTCAGGCACTTCTACATTGTTATGTCAAAAGAGGACATGACCTGTAAAAAGGGGCGTGGCTCTGCGGGAAAAAAGTAGGGTGGCCAAAAACAATAATATTGGTGCAGCTTTTATGAACTTAGCCAACTACAGGAGTGCCAAAGAAGACTAAACAGTATGGTTACTACACCAAGAGCTTCAGACCTCGTCAGACCCGAAGGTTCTCATGGCAACCGATCGCCGCCCACCCAATGACGTTCGGGTGGAGTGACGATCTGGTAAGATTGTGGTGCCCATGCGCCGCCACATTTTAAGTGCCGCCGTTCGAATTTGCCGGCAGCAAACAACAGGTTAGCACACACAATTGTGTGCAAGCACTGACCGCAGGTGTTAGCGATGGGTTCCTCTGCGATATGCAACAAACCCCATCTCTGTATGTAGATGGCTCAGCCCATGGACCTCTTTATAACCCTTTATAGATCAGTGGCGGAAATCCTCACGGAGCGGAAGGGGTTAATAAAATAATAACAATGTTCGATTATCATTTTTATTCCATATTCAAACTCTTTTGTAGCATGGCTCTTACCGCATACTGTTTAGACTGGTCTGTTTTCCACCCAAAATTTACACTTTCAAATTTATGCTAGTAGCTTCTCGGTAGTGAAATCCTGCACCGGTGGTGCAACCATCTTACCTCCTAGGGCTGCCCATCACTACAGCAGGCATGACTACACCTCAGTGCACCAAGAAGATAATATTTCATAAAGTCATCTAGCCTTTGGTGAAAAGTGCAGTGCAACTTAAAGAAGGATTCCAGAAATATGAACGTCTGCTACAAAAACCATAATGCTATAAAAAATGAAGCAAAACAAAGCTCAATGTCATAAATCACCAGAACAAAGTTTAAATAGTTTGCTTTTATGATTCACAAAATGTATGGGTTTTCTATAGAAGGCAGAGTTTTTCCAAGATGGCTGCCATCTACAACTAAACTCCCATGAACCTCATTCTCAGTAAACAGCTTCTCCCTCTCATACTCTGTCCCAGTGATGATCTCACACAACACTGGCCATACAAGAGGCACTGCAACCAACCGACTACAGCCAAATGTAGTGCTGAACGTGACCTCCCCAGGCATGTGCAGAACATGACCAGCAGCCATCTTCTGTCCTGTGTCTCCCCCAGAGAGACAAATCAATGGAGGATGATTAAAGGGCCAGTAGTGTTTTAATCTCCATACAGTCTATGTCACCAGCATTTTTCTGCTAAGGGGAGCAAAAATTTGAATAAACAACTAATTTCATATAGCTTATATTTTAGTAATTCGTTTGATTGTGAATTATGCTTATTCCTGGAACACACCCTCTTGAATTTATTCCGCAACCAGACAAATCATTCCCTAAATTTTTTTACCTTTGCCTTGCTACGTTAGCTCCTCCTACCGTCACTCACTGCTAATTTCACCATGCAGTGAGAGGGACCAAGCTTTCTGGTAAGGACAGGAAGTGGACAAGGAGCGGACTCCTGTTTGCTCAGGCGAAGATTTGAAGAACACTGAGCTGTCAATCGAAAGAAAGAGGTGTGGCCTGGAGAAAAACATGACTCCTTTTCGGATATGATCTTCTATACTCATTTTTACATCAAGAAAATCAGCTGTGATTTTTCAGTGGCAGATATTTTAGTGATATGGGACAAGTAGGTATCATGGTGGAGGGTTGAAATTATGGTGCCAGGTAAATGATGATTGTAATATCTCGAAACTATTGTCACATTATGACAAGTTTCTTGACACCACGACAATAATTTGTAAAAACAGTAAGTGAGGATAGGGACGTCTACTCATCCCCACCCATGAGACATGACATATAGGGGTAATTTACTTACCCGGTCCCTGGGCGATCCCCGATCTGGATGTCCAGACGGATGTGACTCTGCTGCGATCGTGCACCCATATCCTGCAGTGTGTCTCTTCTATGGTCAGGTTTCTCACAGAGTTCACCTTCCAGGTGCATGTAAGTGCTTGGCGTGCGACACAATTTCAAAGTTAAAATCCCGCTCCCCCCCCATTTGTGTCGCATTAAAGCCAGCGCCGAGTGTGCCAAAATCAATCACATGCGGCAAAATCCAATCACATGCGGCAAAAACCACCGCTAAATGCGGTGAGGATCGGAAAACCGTCGGACCTATCTGACCAAGGTGCTGACCGCAGGGACCTTAGTAAATGAGCCCCATACTGTGGTTTTCTATAAGTCTATCAATCTTCAGTCTCTCTGTTATTGCAGATCTGGAAGACCTAGTATAATTACTGTTTATCAATACAGGGAAAAATAGTAATGTTACCTTTCAGTATTGTCTATATGAAGAACCTGTGGAGTTGATTTATGGTTTTGATTCCAGGTTATCAGTCCTCGGAGCGTGCAGGGGCTCCCTCTGGCTGAGTGCCCGCGGATACTGCACTCCATGGGTGCGCATTTGCTGTTTTCTAGGACGGGAGATGATGTTAATGTTGGCAGCATTTAACAATCTTCTTTATAGACTTTTCGGATCTGAGGTTGTATTTTGCATTCTACAAATCTTGAGCGCCCCCTGGCTTCAGGAAGATGTCCTGACAAGCCCACGTCGCTCTTCGCTGGCATGCTAACCTTGTGGCATAATGTCTTGATCCAAGCTTTTTCTCCCGCAGGCAAATAGAAAGGTTTGATTATTGAAGCATTAAAGAGGGAAATTACAGATGGATGATTTTTTTAGGGTCGGTGGTCATATTAAAACAACCACAAAAGTTGCGGAGAAAATGGAATTTTTCCTATTTTATCTGGGAATTGGGTAATAACAGAGAACATGCTAATATCTTGAAATTTTGTAAAGCATCCCATTAATTTATTTATATTTTTTTATTAAGATGTATGTAAAAAATTAGCAGATTTTGGTTCCAGCCCCATTCACAAATCTTGAAGGTGTCCGATCAGAAATCTTCTCCGCATTCCCTGCTGAACACATTACCTGCATAGATCTCAGCCCTCCTGACACCTGGCTTATAGGTGACGAGGTGTTGTATGGCCCCACTTTGAGTACATAAATTAATATTTTATAGGAACATACCCTAGTTAACCATGTGGTGGGCTCAGTTTTTTGGTGTATGTTAACACAGTCCGGCCTTCGGATTCCCAGGTGGTGCCCCTATACTAAATTTGGACACAAAGGGGCAGATTTACTTACCCGGTCCAGTCGCGATCCAAGTGGGCGTTCTCAGTGGAAAAGCAAAGCGGAAGTCCATAGGCAGATATAGAACTTTTGCGAGGAGGCGCCTAATGATAAATCCCCCATGAGGTTCAAATTATAACTTTTTGAGGAACATACTCTTAGCCAGTGCTTTACGCAAAAAAAATGTAAGATAAGAGAGCTATGCCTTTATCATGGTACCTAGCGATCTTACATGGCCAACTGCCATACTTCTTTCCCACTCCTGTCAAAGTGTCAAAGTCCTCCTCTGTCCACGAGTGCGGCTTGGATGGCGTCCAGTTTCTTATGTGTTTTGTGTGTCTAAACTGTGGCTTTGGTTGTTGCAGTATTGACGACTGACTGAATCAATCCTGGTCCTCGTAGCTCAGCTCTGTCAAACAGTAACTTGAGTGATGGGCGCCCGCCTTAGTCAGCCAGTTGGGGGCCGCGCCCAGGAACCCCTATATATCTGCCCAATTCAATAACACCTTGCTGGTTCTACTAGCCTACTTCATATCTTTCTTGGTTTCAGCTTGACTATTTCTTACTTATATGTGTATCTGACCTCAGTTACGTTTATCCACCATTCTTTGCTATATATATCTGTTGCATCACACGCAATATTGGATTTGACCCGTTTCTTGTACATTGTTATCTGAGTTTGTCCTCTGTGTCTTGTCTGTTCCTGGGGTTATACCACTTTCCCCATCCCAGACTGTGTTTTTTATGGATTTATGTATTTTGTGTCTTGTGTGAACACTGGTCTGTCTTGACTTCCTTTAACCTGTTCGCTCAGCATTCTTGCCTATGGGGATGTACTTATGAGGACATTAGTGCCCATTGCTTTGACCAGAGGCCCGGGCACCCAATAGTCTTTGATGTACACCTGGTGGCCCAGTTTGACATTGTACAGTTCCACTTTTTCAATGAATATTTTGGTTTGATAAACTTATACAGAAACCCCTGCTTATGTAGACTAGTCCTTCAATTGTGTCATTTATTCAAGGCAAAGTTCCTCCTGTAAAATATTTAATTGAGTTTCTGAAGGCGTATTGTGGGTATGCGAAAAACATAGAGATCAGCGCTACCAATCTAGTCTTCAATGTGAAACATATTGTCTGTATGTGACCCCGGCTCAGTGAGTGAGGAAAAAGTTTAGTTTGTAGATAGCAAAGGTTTCTTGCAGCACCTTACAGGCTGTCAGCAATTTCTCTTAACAAGAACACAGACAAGAACACATCTTAAGACTTTGTTTTTTTTTCTCTTGTCTTGTAAGAAATGTACAGCAAAAGTGTCTGGAATCTATCATTTATACAAATGGAGGTATAAAAAGTTCCAGATCTTCTTTTCATTCCTTCTCCATTAGAGGCAGTGCCTCAGTTAGGGATGTGATTCATTAAAATGAAGAGACCTTGGTGAAAGAATTTGTTATTTTGATAAATATTAACTCTTGTGGTTAAATCAATGAATAAGACAGGCAGGTCTTATCAGCACGGTGGCCCAGTGGTTAGCATTACAGCCTTGCATCGCTGGGGTCCTGGGAGTCAGTCCCATCAAGGTCAACATCTGCAAAGAGTTTGTATGTTCTCTCTGTTGTTGGCGGTGAAGTCCTCCGGTTTATAATATAATAATTCCTTTATTCATATAGCGCCACAGATTCCGCCAGCCGCTGCACAGAGCTTTCCAAATCAGTCCCTGTCCCAATGGGGCTCACAATCTAATCATCCTACCAGTTGTTCAGAGTGTGGTGTGAAAGCGGAGGATCCATACCAAACCCACGCAACACAGGAGAGAACATACAAACTTTTTGCAGATGTTGACACTGGGATTGAACCCAGGGACCCAGCGCTGCAAGGCTTGTAATGCTAACCACTGCTACCATGCTGCCATATCCCCCATACTCCAAAACATACTGGTAGTTTGATTAGATTGTGAGCCCATTGGGGGGGGGTTGTGGCGTGCCTCCCACTCGAATAGAGTGGACAGCTTGAATATGCTAATGCTCATGGACATTTCACAGGTCATTTGCATACAGCTTTAGGACCTCATTGCTTAGGTTGACAGGTATGTAGAGGGGACAATGAAGGGATAGAGGGCAATGCTCTCTAATGGCAGTTATGAAAATATATTTAGTTTAGGGGGTTATTTGCATGAGGGTGTTCTCTTTAAATTCCAATGATAATGAGAGATGACTCTGTTCATTCTGTCGAATCTACACAGCCAAACCTGACAAGGTGAACAAAAGAATTAAAAAATAACTTCAGATTAAAAGGGTCGTTGATGCTGGGATAGTAAATCTGTAATGTTTACTACATATAATACTATCCTATTTGTTGATTTAATGGGACATACTAGTCACATGGTTGTCACAAATTAGGCCAACTCCCACTTACCATTAAGTCAATACCCCTTGTTTTCTTATACATAGAAATCAAAAATGGTGTCTAAAACAGCATGTTATACAAATACAAAACTACTCTTAGTGGTATCATTCACGCTTTATTAGAAAAAAAAAATAACAAAAAATCTAGGACCGAGTGCAAGTCAGCTATATGAGGTAGAAAATAGGAAAGAAATATCAGTAAATACATGTACGATACATAATTACTTAGTTGCATCCCCAAATACGGTTGTATGGTAAGTATATGGTAACAATAGGATGGTACAGTATGCAATGTATATATATTAACAGGTATAGATGTTTTTTAGGAATGAAAGTAATATATAATATATGACTGATAGTACG
Organism: Engystomops pustulosus; assembly: GCA_019512145.1. NCBI lineage: Eukaryota > Metazoa > Chordata > Amphibia > Anura > Leptodactylidae > Engystomops > Engystomops pustulosus. Next base: position 18,599,613 of record CM033651.1, read on the forward strand.
GTATATAAAGGGAACAGCTGAGGAGTCAAAAATGGTTTCCATAGTAGTTGCCCTTGTGAACAGTTAAAGGAAATTACCATTTGTTTTTTGCATTGTGACCCAAACTACGCGTTGAGATGACGTGTAGCAACACTGCATGCAGAAAACAGATATGTTTAATCTCTGAACCAAATGGTTTTGGTCAAAAAGCAAATATAATATTCAGGACTTGGGAAAGCTGGGTGCCTTGCTGCCTACATAAAATCACACGTATTCAACATACAAAGCAGGTGCCTGAACTGTCTGAGTGGATGGACTCAACACGCAGCACGGGGGATGTTGTGCGGATTGATTACTTCTGCCTGTCAGGGATAACACAGTGATGATGTTTCTCGAGCTTAGCGGGCAAGGAAAGGGCGGGGCCACAGTGCATAGATTAGAGTAAGAGGAGAAGCGCTGGGGCAGCACCACAGGAGCAAAAGAGCCTCAATTAGCATAATATTAGAATTGTTTTTTCAGCAAAAACACTCAGATCATGCGGACTTAAACAAGAATGTTCTCTGACATCATGTAGCTACAGCATTCTCAGGGTATTGTTGGTTCAACATAGAGATGAGCGAGAGTATCCCTGTACAGTGACATCACTGTGTGTATTATCCATGTACTGTGACATCACTGTGTCTATTATCCCTGCACTGTGACATCACTGTGTGTATTATCCTGTACTGTGACATCACTGTGTGTATTATCCCTGTACTGTGAAATCACTATGTGTATTATCCCTGTACTGTGACATCGCTGTGTGTATTATCCCTGTACTGTGACATCACTGTGTGTATTATCTCTGTACTGTGACATCGCTGTGTGTATTATCCCTGTACTGTGACATCACTGTGTGTATTACCTCTGTACTGTGACATCACTGTGTGTATTATCCCTGTACTGTGACATCACTGTGTGTATTATCCCTGTACTGTGACATCACTGTGTGTATTACCTCTGTATTGTGACATCACTCTGTGTATTATCCCTGTACTGTGACATCACTGTGTGTATTACCTCTGTACTGTGACATCACTGTGTGTATTATCCCTGTACTGTGAGATCACTGTGTGTATTACCTCTGTACTGTGACATCAATGTGTGTATTATCCATGTACTGTGACATCACTGTGTATATTATCCCTGCACTGTGACATCACTCTGTGTATTATCCTGTACTGTGACATCACTGTGTGTATTATCCCTGTACTGAGAAATCACTGTGTGTATTATCCCTGTACTGTGACATCACTGTATGTATTATCCCTGTACTGTGACATCGCTGTGTGTATTATCTCTGTACTGTGACATCGCTGTGTGTATTATCCCTGTACTGTGACATCACTGTGTGTATTACCTCTGTACTGTGACATCACTGTGTGTATTATCCCTGTACTGTGACATCACTGTCTGTATTGTCCCTGTACTGTGACATCACTGTGTGTATTATCCCTGTACTGTGACATCGCTGTGTGTATTATCCCTGTACTGTGACATCACTGTGTGTATTATCCCTGTACTGTGACATCACTGTGTGTATTATCCCTGTTCTGTGACATCACTGTGTGTATTATCCCTGTACTGTGGCATAACTCTGTGTATTATGCATATACTGTGATATCACTGTGCGTATTGTCTCTGTACTGTGACATCACTGTCTGGTATGCCTGTAATGTGATATCACTGTGTATTTTATTCCTGTACTGTGACATCAATGTACTGTATGTATTATCCCTGTACTGTGACATCACTGTGTATTATACATATGCTTATCCCTATACTGTGACTGTGTCTTTAACTCACTCTCTTTATATTGTTACTAAGGGTCCCGCGGCCGCATTTCTGTCAGGTTTTCCAATGTTTTTGTGGATGACACTACTGGGACAGGTATTTAGAAGGAAATATTGGCGCACACAACCGGATTTTGGCGCAGTGGCAGCGGCTTTCGTGCAACAGAAATCGGAGGAGGGCCGTCGGACGATCCAACTGATTCGGACTAATCACGGGATTTAACTTTAAAATGATGTCGCAAAATATACACTTACATACATCGTGAGGAAGAAGGTGAACTCCGGCGGACCTGATCGGGGAAGCGACACATTCAGGAAATTGGGCGCACAATTTTAATGAATCGCAGCACAGTGCGTTGTCGTTCGGGAACTCCGAGGGACCGGGTAAGTAAATGTGCCCGAAAATGTCAAAAATATCACCATGATACCCATGGATGGTGTAAAAAAAAAAAAAACTAAACCTAATATCAAATAAGAAAATATGAATAAGGTCAAGTATGATCCCAGATGTGCAGAACTTATGGGTAACTTGGGTAAATGTCCTTACGCTGCGGACCAGGTGTCTTCAGTCACAGGACATCTGCTTCCCATTTATGGTTAATACTCTCATTTGTCTAATGCGCTCGGCTCACCATTGCACAATATGTTGGTTTTTTATACTTTCTTACAGCAGTGAAGCCTCGTCTCTACATTCCTTCTGGTTCTCATGAAAACGATTAGAAACCGCGGCCAGATCCTGTTGGCCGAACCACGCGGCAGATTATCACATAAGTGGTCATAAGTCAAAAATGTCTGCAAAAATTTCAATTAAATTATTCTTGGACTAGAAATGTATTTTTTTTCAGTGTGATTCAACCAGAGAATTTTATTATGTCTATTTATCAAATGATTGAAAACTTTCTACAAACAAAGACAAATCGCATCAAAACCCAGACGGATCAACTCACGTTATTCATATCGGCATGGAACGAGATTGTGGACCTGGTCAGTGAATAGGACCTGCCAAAGTAAAAAAAAAAAAAAATTCCCAAGGTCCAGACAGGCGTCGATGAAATGTAACTTATTTAAGTGGAAAAAAATTGGCATGGAACGGCTGTAAACAATAAGATCTATTGGAAAAAGTTGGACCTGAAATGAAATATGTCACAAATTTTTACTTTTTTGAGTATTGGTGCAATCTGTTTTCCAAAAAATAAATGATAACATGGCTGCAAATGACATTTCACAAATCTAAACAAACTAAACTATGATTTCCAGTGTCAGGTGTTTGTGAAAACGCCATCTTTAATACATTACTAAAGAGTTTTGCATTTAAAGATGGGAATAAGGAGGTTTCTTCTAATAACTGAGGTAACGCGTAGCTCCAAATAATGGGTCTCTCTCTGGAGGATCAAATGTGTGCAGGAATTATTTAGTTAACACATAAATCTATATGGAACCTGCGTAATGCTTCATTTCCCCTGCGGGGGTGCTGCAGGAACACTGGTTGACATGTGCCTCTGTGAACCATGTGATTGCTCAGGATTCCCCCGAGAGGGTACATACACCGAGAGCAGCTGCAGAGTTTGTGATCCACTAGCAGCCACCTCCGGGGTTTCCAGTGGTGTCTCATGTCCAGTAGACCTTTAGAAGGCAAGGGTTACCCCCGTAACTCTGCTGTACAAGGGGCATCACAGGAAGTCCCAAATGGATGACCTGCATCTTCTCCAGGCAGAAGGTGAAAGTTTACAATGGTACATACATTATTGGTGACCCAATTACCAATGCCTTAGCATTGGGTCAGTGCAGTCTGTACTATATGCAGTTTGCCTGTGTAGTGTGCAGGGGGCGCCACATTCATGATTTCTGGCGCAGCAATAGTAATTTGAGCATAAAAATATATATAATAAATTATTGGATTAAACATCTAATACAGTAAAATATGATGAAAGATAATATAAAATAATGCAATCTAATATAGAAAGCTGTGAATGTATTTATGTACCGTATATTCCGGCGTATAAGAAGACTTTTAAAGACAGAAAAATCTTCTGTCTTCTATGGGGTCGTCGGCGGTGTATTCACGGCGGCGGTCGGGTCCCGGTGCATAGAGAGGGCACGGGGGCTGAGCCCTCTCCTTCAGTTTGGGGGAAAAAATAAAGGAGAGAAATCATCAAGTTCCACCATTGCTAGGTGGATAAAACAGACCATCTCTAAATCCTACCAGCTACAAGATGTGAGTCTCTCAAAAAACATAACAGCCCACTCTACCAGAGCTATGGCTACTTCCTGGGCAGAGAAACGGGGAGCATCCATCTCCCAGATCTGCAAGGCAGCTACGTGGTCAAGTACATCGACATTCCCAAAACATTACCGCCTGGATCTACCTTCTAGCCATGACTTGAGTTTTGGACGGAAAGTTCTCCAGGCTGTGGTCCCTCCCTAATCTATTTATCTGGTAAGTCTCCAGGTGCCGTCATGGGGGACGTCATGGAAAAAGTGAATTAGTCTCACCGGTAATTCTGTTTCCATAAGTCCACCATGACGGCTATATTTACCCTGCCCTGTGTTATTAATGATGTCTGGCTAATATCTTCTAGCTCTCTACTGGAACCCCGGTGGTTATTTGGAAGACACTGGGGAACAGCGGCAGAGGAGGGGCCTTATATCTTTCGCAACTTCCTGTCCCTACCAAAGGTCAAGGTGCAACCTCCAGGTGCCGTCATGGTGGACTTATGGAAACAGAATTACCGGTGAGACTAATTCACTTTTTCTATACCTGCCAGGGGTCCTTTATTATAGTCTTCATTTTTTGTTTTGGGATGCTCTTCTTTCTGTACCTTCATAGACTGCAACTGACTATATCTACCATTGTGTCTGCTCCTCGGGGGCGGATTCATTGTGATTGTGTTTTGTGTGCATTGTAAAAAAAACAAAAAACAAAACAAAACTGAGTCCAGTCATGTCCAGTTCGATTGTGGTAGAATCAGTATGGACTCAACCCCTTACAATCAATTATTTCTTAAACCTCCTGTCTGTACAGCTGTATAATAGGGTTGACTCAGCACAATTGGGCATTTCTCCCTCTGTTTTAACAATTTTTTTGCCTGATGTGTCCAATTATGTTTCATTACACTCTTCACTAGAACCTACTGATTGTCCACCATGACGCAAAGCCTTCATAGTAGCGATTCGAGGAGGCTTGGATACAGGTGTCTGCTCCTCCACTATAGTCATCTCACATAAATCAAGAACATAGACTCCGAGCCTTGTACTAGGACAATTGGATTAACCTCATTAATTGTAGGACGTCCTCGTACAACCCTTACGTCGCTGACCTACATAACACACACCGAAGGCGCTGATGAAAGCAGATCTCCAATATTATGTCTGGCTGCCGTGACAGCCGTAAATACAGAAAAAAAATATGATAATTTCAAAGCAGGAGAAGGAAGGGGAGCGCACTCCGCGGATCTTTGATCTATAATTGAGTGATCAATGCATATCCTATGAGAGAAACTTCTACATTTCTACTCTAGATAGGAGGACTCCATTCAGGGGTGATTATTCTGTGAAGGACTTCACTACGTGAACATGTGTAGAGCTTTTGGAGATGGTGATCAATGGTGGAGACGATGGATGTGCATCTTGAGACGCTGCCCTAATTGATGGTAATGAGGACTGTGCCACCAAAGCAATAAACGAAGCGGCATGAAAAATATATTGGGGGAGATAAACTCAAGCTGTCTAAGAGCGAGACAGTGCACAGTTCTACTACTATAACGAACAACTGGATGAGGAGTCACTTTACTATCCAGTCGATTTAACGTTGGGATAAACCCAAGGGGGCTTTCCAACCATCTTCATGAGTTTTCACCCTTTAACCCCTTACAGGGATCTGGCTTCACTCTACTTCTCCAAGTAGTCCCAATGTAGGCAACAGCTGGTCCAGAAGACATTGGTGTAGAGTATCGGGGGTCAGGCATCATGTAGTCCCATTTCTGGGCAAGTATCAAAAAGAACCCAATACTACAGGGAAAAGTTTGGGGAATCCCTGAAATAAATAAAAAATAGAGAGGTGCTCCTAGTTGCAGAAAGGAGGAGTATCACATGCACTCTGCATTGAGCTCTTTGTACTTTGGCCTGATGAAGACACCAATACGGCACCAAAATACGCTTCTAATCTTCTATATACAATGCTCAGGCACCTCCCATTGGGTAAGTGTGCCTTAAATCACCAGGAGTGTGCATGGATAGGCAATGGACACATTAGGACAATGCACGCTTGCACTTTATGTCAGAAAGTGAGATGCATGCACCTCTAGATCCAACAGCAGCACAAGTCCAGGATGCCGCATTCAAGTTGGAGAGGGAGCAAGTGCATGGCGGTGCCCGTGCCCTCTAAAACAAGGGAGATACGCAGGGCATAGACTGCTGCCTAGACAGACCTTGTACCACCCATTAACGGTTTTAATTTTATGCCAGAAAATTTGTCAAAATGTGGCGCTTTTTCTTGGAGCACGCTAGCACAACTCAGTCCACATCCACTTTTAGCTCCGCTCTACCCGTCTAGCAAGGTCCCAATTACCTGTAATCCAACCAAAGAAATATTATGGAGGACATCACAATCAAGACACTTATAAAGTCTAATTAGATTTCATGCTCAGCCATCCATATTGAGGACTCACGCCCCCCCCCCCAAATTACAGAACTTTTCTTGGTGCCCTAAAAACAGCAAATCTCCCATGACTTTTGATAAAACACGGGCCAGATCACAATAGTCTATTTTTGGTGCCAATTAGCATATTTTTTCTTAGTTTTGCTCCCCAATACTTTCAGTAGTAAACGGCTTATAAGACTTGATCCCTTTGGAAGAGGCACATGTGCGCTGGTCATGTGGCCCAGACATACATACAAGCAGATGCCGGCCACTTGTATAAGCTATGCTTGCTATGTCAATTTGCATATTTTGCTATATATGGTATAATAAAAGGAAAGAAACTATAAAAATCAGTACAAGATGCCTGACACACATGAAAAAATGCAATAATTATTGCGTAAAGTACAAAAGGAATCTGAGCAGCCGCTTTCCCGGAGAACAGCGATGGTAGAAGAGGAATCTGCAGATCAATACAACAGATGGAAAGGCTTCACAAAAATGAACAGTCAAGCTGTAAATTCCTTTCAATCTGTCGAAATCTAAAGGAAAACCCAGACGGGAATCGATAGGGTTTGAGAGTGTTAAAGGGGTATTCCCATCTCAGATATATCAGAAGCACAATCGACCTTAGCAACCTTGATTTAGGGCCAAGAAGGATTCCACCCCCTCCAGACTGCTCCTCTACACAATATCCTCAGGTTGCGTTCACACTGGAAATTTAAATTGAAAGGCAATTCAAAGGCAGTGGGGAGGAGCTTGGCATGTCTGCATTGTGTTAACACTGCGTTAAGATTGTGTTGCCACAGCGTTTACGGAAATGCATGGTGACGCAATGCGATAGGACCAAATTCCTCCCCAGAGCCTTTGAATTGCGTTTCTAATTGCTATGTAAACTCTAAATGTGAATGCTGCCTTAATTCAGAGAGATATTACTGGCTTTTACATCTTGTTAAAATGGAGTTTCGTAAATGCATTTGTTAAAATTACTGTTTTGTAAACACAGATTTAAGAGAAAAAACACATGAGTTAACATTGCGTTCGTAAACGGAAATGTTAACAGAAATGAACCTCCTCTCCACAGCTTTTGTATTGCGTTTGCATGCATGAATGGAAGTAACCCAATGGCGACTTGTCTTCTTATTTACTAGCATGGTCGAGTCAACACACAGTATTTATGTTGTTTTATTGCATCTGTCTACAGAATTCAGTCATAATTTGCAAAAAAACAAACAGTCTGCGCCACATTTATAAAGAGTTTTGGACAGTTTTCCGTCTCTCCTACAACTAGTTCGGCAAGGGGGTGTGACCTATGAAAAGGGGGCATGGTCTGTGCGCCAAAAGTACTGCTGACCTGACAGAATTTTGTCCTAGTTTTCTGGCATAAAATAAGCCAACAAAAAGGAGGTGCAGAGTACGACAAAACAGTCAAACTAGGACAGATTTATCATCCAGCATCAGACCCTTATAAGAAACTTGTGCAGAATAAGGCAGAATCTACAGAAATGTATGCCTGCCCAGCCGTAGCCGGGCGTGCATACATGTGGTGCACTGGAGAGGTGACCCTGAACACAGGAAAAGATAGGACATGTCCTATGTGTATATATATATAAACATTTCTTCAATAAGATGCTATTAAATTTTTTTTTACCTGTGTGTAGATAATTTCTCATAAATGCAGTCATATGGTCCCTTAGAAACAAGACTGTGTTCCTGGATACGACCACCACTGCTGGAGGGATTGCACAAAGAAACAAAAGGTTTTCGTTTATGAAATGTCCAGCAGGTCTCACAGCCGTCCTGTGGTAATTATTGCTGAATCCAGGAGGTAAGACAAGACTCAATAGCGCATCTCTGGCCACTGCTGCCACTGTGGGGTGGTCGTATCCGAGGAAGCCATCTCGTTTCTAAGGGACAGCAGGGCTACATTTATGAGAAATTATCTTCACACAGGAACAGTTTTTTTTTAATAACGTCTAATTAAAGAAATGTTTACATATGGCAAATGAATTTAATGTGAATGGCCAGCTGGGAATACCCCTTTAAGGGTGCGTTTACACACTGCAGTTAAAAACTGAATCTCAACTGCATCATAATCAGTTACTGTGGTTTTAGGTGCAGTTTTTGGCAGCCTGAAAACACATGCGGACAAAACGGACAAAAACGCATGTGTTTTTAAAAAAACGGATGCCTTTTTTAACGCATGCATTTTTACGATCTGAAAACTTAAAAACGGCCCAAAAACGCCATGTGTGACATCACCCTTAGCCAGCGCTTGTGTGTATGAGGCCTAACAGAGAACAAAAACACAACAGCAGCGGTGAAAATACCAAGTCTACGTAAAAGTGATGAGAAAACATTTTACTCCACTTTATTGTTATAGTTTCCAGGTTTGGGACTATGACGCAGCGACTGGCGTCCATCACCGCTGCGTTCTTGTCGTTCATCAATCAGTAGAAAGCATTACCGTTTATCATCAATATCTCCTCGCCAGCAACCATTACAATCAGCTGCCCGGGCAGCGGCGGCCGCAAAGAACATGAAGTAAGTGGATTGCTCATCCCCAGGGCGGCCAAATCTGAAGAAATCTCCTACTGGTGTCTACCTTGAGTTTCAGGCTGCGTTCACATGTGGCGTTTATATTGCGTTTTCAAACGCATTACAAGAGCTGAGGAGATTTGCATAATTACATTGTGATAACATTTGCTTTTACAAAACGCAATATTAATGCAGTTTTAATGTTTGTATTTTGTGGTGTGGTATGTGTGGTGTTGACAGTGCTTTTTGTAAATGTAATGTAATTAGGCAAAACTGCAACGTAAACGCCACGTGTGAACACAGCCCCAGGGTCGTGTTTTTGACGCATTACACTGGCTTCCGCCTTGATTATATGCTAAGGTTAGATTGCGTTTTATCAGATGCAGTGGAAACACAATGTAACCATAGCATGTAATCAACGCTGAAGCCAGTGGAATGCGTCAAAAAAGCGACGCACAACGCTTTGTGTGAATGCGCCCTCACACAAGTTTCCTGTGATGTCATTCAAGGGGTTCTCCTGTAAGCCCTCCCTTTAAATGCCACAAATCGGCGATGATCACAGCATCTATTCAATCTGTGCTGATCCCATCAACTCCAGCATCTGTCCCAACGCAATTCATTCATTTTGTGTATTTTATGTGCATTTGACGAGTTTTGAAGATGTAGCTTTGTTTTAGGAACACTGGAGGAGATTTATTAGAAGTGTCTGAGGTAAAACAGGAAACCAATCACAGCTCAGTTTGAATTTCATACACAGCTGTGGGAAAATGAAAGCCGAGCTCTGATTGGTTGCCATGTTCTGCTCTCAGACACTTCTGATTAATCTCTCTCATAATACATTACCACATCTATTGCCCAGAGTGATAATACAAGGCGCTACCTCTGCAGCCTTTGTATCCAGTGTTATGTACATCACCAAGGTGTCAGCTTCTATTCTTCACAAGTAAATGGCCGCCTGTACACATCAATGTATTTCCTAACACTACTAAGCAAACCGAGCAGAAGTATAAGACAAACGCCAAGAGGAACATTTACAAAATCCTCGGCTACATGAACATGGATGACAAATGGACGACGTTCAGATGACACATTTTTTTGTGGAAATTCTTCTCAGAAGGTGACGCATTGGTGACACAAGGACCCCAAAAACTAACATGGATTCAATGTTTCCCACTGAAGAACAGAAAACATTTGCGTACAGATGGGTTTACAAATGCGAATTTCGGCAGAATAAAACCGAATGAACACAACACAGTTTAGGCCAATGGTTCGTAGTACGTTCCGAGAAATCCCACAGAGCAAAAAGCGTGTATCTCGGACTAAACGCTCTCATGGCATAGAGGGACATAAGATATTGGTCGATGAACAAGCCACCAGCACCTGCACACTTGGCAAAGCCTCCGTGTATTCAGCCTGTGTTCACACATGGCATTTCCATTTCATTTTGAAAAGCAATACAACAGCAGAGGAGAGGAGATTTGCCCAATTACATTGCGGCCAACATTTGCGTTTACAAAAAGCAGTGTTAACGTCATGCATGTACGGCATGTTAACAACATGCGTATGTTAGCCCTTATAAAACTCGGCCCTTTTTAGTTTTTTGCTTTTCTGTTTTTAACTCCCCCTAATTCCAAAAGCAATAACTTATCTTCAGGACAAATTTTACTTTGTAGTGCCGAAAATTTAGGTGACAGGTCCTCTTTAAAGAGGACCCGTCACCAGATTTTGACCCCCTGACTAACAATGCCTGCTGATAAAGGGTTACAAGTCCTCCCCATATAACCTAAAATAAGCTGCCAGTGCAGCACTGTATCTTAATTACAGACGGTTTTCTGATATGCAAATTAGCTTTTCAGACTCCTGTCTCTGACTCTTCTCTCTCTCAGGCTGGCAGTGAAACACGCCCCATTATTCTGACTGACAGCTCTGTGTCTCTTCAAATCACTGCTCTGCCTCCTTGTACTTAGGGACACATGCCTTGAGTGATATTCATTACATGTGACCAGTAACGTCATCATAGGTTCTTTAGCATTCTAATAATAGCAAACTGTACACCATGTATGTGGTTACATGAAATCACAGCAGCCTCTATGGAGGAAGGAGAGGAGTAGAAGTCTATGGAGGCTGCTGTGACTTCATTTGATTAGATACATACATGGGGTACCGTTTGCTATTGTTAAGACGCTAAAGGACCAGAGATTATGTCACTCTGGTCACATGACATGAGATGTGACCAGTAAGGAGGCATAAGGCATGGGGAGGATTAGATGGAGGGGTCCGGATGAACAGGACACGCCCCCCTCTGATGCCATGGAATATAAGATAAAAGGCGCTTTATGTGGATGTAAGCAAAATTATTTTTACCTAAAAGAAGGGCGTCAGTCAGTTACCAGGGCTCTATAGGAACCTGTCACTGGCTGTATATGTGCAAAAGTGGTGACAGGTTCCCTTTAAAGGGGATGTCCAGGATTTGAAAAACAGCGCCACACCTTTTTTAACCCATTACAGAACAAATGAAGAGGGTGATAAAATATAACCTTCCCGATGCTCCTTTTCCATAGCCTATTAAAGGAGCAGAAAGACCCCGTGCATGTTAGATACTTGGTCAATCCCACTGAAATAGAAGGGTTTCCGTGTTTAACATTTGCTAGGGAAGTGGTCAGACAATGGTTCTTGGCTTCTAACAAACCTAGAAGAAAACCTGCATGCGTAGACCACCCCTGATAACCGAGACCCTCTGTAATAAGTCAGGACAGACATTTATCCCCTTAGTTCTAAGATTGGGAAGTTCCCTCTTGATGACAGCATTAAGAGTTTGTGGAAACTTTTACAAGAAAGTTGCATAACTTTGCAGAAAACAAAAAAAAAAAAAAAAGTTTTACTTTCTGAAAATGGGAAAACGCCTTTAGGGGCCACTGAGACCGGCAGCTTGTCTGGATATACAGCCGGCCAGCAACAGGAACGCCAGGGATATTAATTCGGAACAAGCAGAAAGTCACTGGCAGAAATGTAGACGCATTGGAACCCAAGTCCTGGGATTTTTCCGTGCATCTCATAAGAGTGAACCATCGTCGGATAAACCCCCAACTAGTAGGGTGATGCCACACATGGAGTTTTCAGTGCGTTTAAAAACGCATGTGTTTGGCTACTTACAACCTGTTTATCTGTTAAGATAATTGGGAAAAACTGTCAAAAATGGATGCGTTTCTAAATGGACCGATTAAAAACTGACCAAAAACGCTATTTGTCGCATCACAGTATGATGCATGTCCAGCCCAAACACTGACAACCAGAACCCAACATTGCACGTCCGTTCAGTCCTGGTTTTCAATGTTCAGGCCGGACACTCCAGCCATCACACACTTTATCTTATCCTTTTTTTTAAATTTGGGTCCATTCAGTCCTCCATAACCGGACCACAAAATAAGGTCTTCATGGCGGCCACCGAGGTATTCCATATCAGTGACTTACAAATCATAGAACATGTCATTCCCTACTTAAAGGAAATGTCTACTTCCGTATAGCTGTGCAAGTAAAAGCAAACAATTCTGGACTTGTGTATATCTCATAACATCAAGTACTGCGTGGTTCCTCTATTATTCCTCCAGTAAATCCATAGCACATTTACCATTCTCTATATCAGAGGAGAGTGCCCATGCATGATCTGATCAGAGCCTATGGAGAAGAGGAACAACTAACCAGTTATATATGTACACACATTTCCAGGAGGAATAACAGAGGGATACAAATTACAGCATGTGCTGTCACATTACTGTATAACATTCTCCCCTATGGTCCATACTGGACGATAGGGGTTGAGATTTCGTCTGTGGTTAGCACATTACTGCTGAGACTGGTTGGTCACATGTATGGGTGAACATTGAGGCCAGTGACTGTGAGGGGACACAAGTACACGAGAAGCCATTATTATATGATAAACCAAACTGAGCACATTACTTGCAGCGCCCCCTACTGATTCTCTGAGGGAGACTACCCTTGAGCAGAAGTGTCTTCTTCCTAGAGATATGATCAGGCTCACTCAATTCAATCTCCCCAAACCTTTTCTCCTCTGTCAGGAGACGCATTAGATGGCACCTTCTCACCTGATCACGACTAATGAGATAGCGATAAGTACCTCCAGTGTTGTTCCATCACTCCATGTACTGGGACATCTCCTACTGCTGCCAATTCAGAAAAAAAAAACCTCCCAAAGATGATACCAATGATTAAAAAAAAAACTTCTCCAAAGATTTGTGAAAATGAGCTGAGAAGAGTCATATTTACCTAAGAAGAGTCAAGTTTAGAGGCTGTAGGGGGAATGTCACTTCCGACGACCTTATCTACATAAAACATGTTTTTCTGTCATATTAAAGATAATAATCTAATCTTTCAGAACGCATCAGTCTTCTGGGTCTGTGATCTACAGAACCAGAGATACAGGCAGCTAAAGACATTGCTGGAAATGGAAGCTGCAGATAAAAATCCAATCCTTGATTTGTTTTAATTGACTCTCCAGCTCTGTAGATCTGATGTGACCTAAAAGATAATTGTTCTCTTTAACATTACATGTTTCTAGGTTCTACATTACGGAAGATATTGGCATCGGAGGTGACCCTACCCCTACAGCCTCTAAACTTGACTGATCTCAGGAAAAATATGACTCTTCTCTCATCATATTCACATGACTTTGGGGGAAATTTTTATTTTTGTAGGTAAAAGCGGTCACATAAAAGAGGGGATTCTAGAAAGGACTTTTTACATCCCTACTCGAGGGGGCTACTAGATTAATACAATAAAATCTGGTGACAGAGGCCCTATAAGGTAGTCTTCCTATAACTAGGGGATGAAGAGGTTGGAGCAAGGTGAGTCAAAATCCATCACGATAAACCAGGGACATTACTCATACATCCAGGCACCGGGACTGTGATAATCTTCTTATATTTGTTATCCATGTCCTACCATCTTCTAATAGCAAATACTAAATTATGCTAATGATCTTGAAGGGCTTCTGGGGTGGTTCCCTATGCAGATTCACAGGATGTTACACTGTGCAGGAGCACTTCTCCCTCCACCTGCTGTTGATGTGTATGAGTGCCGGGTATCCTGACTAACACAGCATCGCACATTAAGAAGCTTTCAAACCTCCTGAAGGCTAGGGCTATGTTCACATGTGTGTTCTTCAATTTAGCGCCCATACGAGCAGGACAGGTCCAATATCTCCAGGCACCTTATGGCTCCGGGTTACAGTGATGTCTGGAATAGATTGTGTTACTACTTTACTGCAATTTCTGGGTCACCACTGGCTGCAGGTTATGGAAACATGGCCATGCTGTGACCACAAGCATGCAATGTGGACCATGGCAGCCTATAGGCATCACATAGCAAACACTTGGCAGTGCCCAGAGGATGTAACTGATGTTTTCTATTGTCTTCGTGGTACCATAAATCCCAGCAAACCGTAACCCAGATCTCCAGGAACTTGGTATAGCTAGGGTCATACTCATAGTGAGGACGGCATAATAATCCCAGCAGCCAGGGCAGGGTACCATTCCTACCCCGTGTGGTACTACAACTCCCAGCAGCCAGAGCCTGGTAACATCCGTACACTGTGTGTTATTACAACTCCCAGCAGCCGGGGCCTGGTACCATCCATACCCTGTGTGGTACTACAACTCCCAGCAGCCAGGGCCTGGTACCATTCCTACCCTGTGTGGTACTGAACTCCCACAGCCGGGCCTGTACCATCCCTACCCTGTTGGTACTACAAACCCCACAGCCGGGCCTGGTACCATCCGTACCCTGTGTGGTACTGCAACTCCCAGCAGCCATTGTCTGATACCATCCGTACCCTGTGTGGTACTGCAACTCCCAGCAGCCGGGGCCTGGTACCATCCATACCCTGTGTGGTACTGCAACTCCCAGCAGCCATTGTCTGATACCATCCGTACCCTGTGTGGTACTACACCTCCCAGCAGCCATTGTCTGATACCATCACCACCCCTGTGTGGTACAACAACTCCCAGCAGCCATTTGTCTGATACCATCTCCACCCTGTTGGTACACAACTCCCAGCAGCCAGGGCCGGTACCATCTCCACCCTGTGTGGTACTACAACTCCAGCAGCCAGGGCCTGGTACCATCTCCACCCTGTGTGGTACTATAACTCCCAGCAGGCAGGGTCTGGTACATCTCCACCCTGTGTGGTACTGCACCTCCAGCAGACAGGGTCTGATACCATCTCCACCCTGTGTGGTACTACAACTCCCCGCAGCCCAGGGTCTGATACCATTTCCACCCTGTGTGGTACTACAACTCCCACAGCCAGGTCCTGTACCATCTCCACCCTGTGTGGTACTACACCTCCCAGCAGCCAGGGCCTGGTACCATCTCCACCCTGTGTGGTACTATAACTCCCACAGGCAGGGTCTGGTACCATCTCCACCCTGTGTGGTACTGCAACCTCCAGCAACAGGGTCTGATACCATCTCCACCCTGTGTGGTACTACAACTCCCAGCAGCCAGGGTCTGTAACCATTTCCACCCTGTGTGGTACTACAACTCCCAGCAGCCAGGTCCTGTACCATCTCCACCCTGTGTGGTACTACAACTCCCAGCACCAGGGCCTGGTACCATCTCTACCCTGTGTGGTACCACAACTCCCACAGCCAGGGCCTGCTGCAGCACCTAGCCAGTCCCCCAAGCCATCACATATCCTGCCCTGCCACATATCACAAGGTAAACAAATACCACGTGGAACTACAATCCCACATGCCTTACTGTGTCTGCCAGCATTGGCCTGCTGGAGTTGTAGTCCCACCCCTGCTCGGGGAGCTACAGGTTGCATCTGCACAGGATTAGGGCATAGGGACCCCCATACCCGTGGCCCGCAGCTCACCTCATCCTCCAGCGGTGTCGGCAGAGGCTGGAATTCATAAACTCTTTTCCCCCCTCCATCATCTTCTCCCCCCTCGTCATCCTCCTCCTCCCGGTAATATCCGGGCACCCCACCTCGTCGGCCTCCTCCATGCCCGCAGCCGCAAGCACCTGTCCGTGCCCAGCCGCTGCCAGCTCCGCGGCTGTTATAACAGGCGAATTGTGCTGCCGCTTTACAAATTGTGGAAGCGGCCCTGCTGCGCATGCGCTGTGCCCGATGGCTCCGCATCCACTAATCACAGCGTCTCTCCCGTCCACCTGGTAACGTGACGTCACCGGAGCCCCGCCTCCCGGACGAACAGGTTAGATCTTCAGCGCCCTCTGTAGGCCGCCGAGATGTGGGCTCTTTATAATAAGGAATCCTTATCAGTAGTGTCTGCAGGAAAACTGCTCTAGAAACCAATCAGAGCTCAGCTTTCATTTCCACACAGCTGTGCATAAAATTAAAGCTGGGCTCTGATTGGTTGACATGGACAACTAGAACAGTTTTACTAGAATGCTTAGTGTTACATCCTCCCGTTGTGTTTTTATTGCATAGTTCTATTTTTTCCTTTTTAGGTTTTAGCTTTTGTTCTACAAGTATTACGAGGCCTTAATCTCTTAACACTGCAGCCTTTTTAGGTTTTTGCTTTCTCCTATTTACTTCTTGCCTTCCTAAGGCCAGGACTTTTTTATTTTCCATGTAATTGTACTGCCCATGTCTGTGGCTAATATACCATACAATGTACTGGAAGATTGAAAGAATTCCTAATGCCATACAAAGTGACAAAACCAGAGTTGCGCCATATGGGCTTTGCACTTACGGCGTTCACTGTGCGCTGCAGTTTGGCCCATCTTATTCTTTTGTCAGTATGATCACAGTGCTACCAGATTGATTTTTGTTTATTTTCATACCTTGAAAAAATGTAACATAATCCTAATGTCATAATGATATTTATTAAATTTTCACATGAGACTCCCCTTATCTTTACAGACTTTATCATTTCATTTTTATAGCTATTTGTCAAATCTTTCTCAACGCAGTGAAGTGGGTGGAGATGAACCCCTTGCTGTTTCTGCTCTGATGCAGAGTCCCATTAGTCCACCCAAGATCCCATAAAGGACCTGTCACCTCTAAAAATTGCGCTAGGAGCTACTCACAGCGCAGCCCGGCTTTTCTATTGTACAGCACGGCAATGATGTTACGTTGTGAAGGGTGGTCCCGCGACCCACATCGCGGGTCCGGGCTCACCCGTGCTGCTCTGCCAGCGCATCTCACCCGTTCCGGCTCCTGCTCTCTACCCTCCGCTGTGTGCGCGCGTCCCCGACTGCTAGGGTGCGCGCGCACCTTCTCCGATTTAAAGGCCAGCGCGCCATTAATTGGCACTGGCCATATTGCCCAAATCTACATAAGCCTGCCTCTTCCTGCAAGCCTTGCCGGATCTTTGTGCCTCATGCCTAAGAGAAAGCTTCCACGAGTATTCCTGCGTTCCTGTGTGTTTCCCGCTCCGTGTTACCGTTGTTACCCGAGTTCCTCCTTTAGCTGTGTTCCGGTGCCTGTGTTCCCGTTCTCACCTGCCTGGACCTCCCTTTGCTGACCCCAGACTTGGACTTGATGTTGCATCTCTGCCGCTTGCCCTGACCCTCTCCGCTAAGTTACCTCGACCTTGTCTGCCACCGCAGGCTGTTCGCACCTGTGAACGACCTGGTGGTACCGCGCCCAGCAAGCTCTGGTGAAAACCAGGTGCCACTTGGCTCCGGTCCCAGGTGTCGGCTAGTACCATCTCCCGGGTGTTCCAGAGGATCCACTAATCCTGACAGACGTTATCGGAGTTTCTGATAGCGCTAGCAGTGTAACACCGCAGCGTCTGTTCTAGCACTAGGACTGCTTACTTTAGTAAGCAGCTCCCAGTTCAGTTTTTAGGGGTGCAGGTCCTCTTAAAGCATTAACCAGTAAATCTAGTAGGATTCATGCAAGTAAATTCACTGACACACTGCATTTGTACATACAGGATGTATATTGTGACTAGTCTGGCAGCTGTTATTACACAAGGAGCATACCTGTGATGTGTAGTATAAACCAGCAATTAACATTTACCTAAAGTGTATAGACTTTGCTGTGGTGAGCAATAAGGTTACAGCTTCCCTGCTGTTAGATATTGTCGGAAAGCAGAGGTTGGGGGGAAGGTTCTGTTGCAGAGGAAGTATATGACACAGCATGAAGTGCAGATAAGACATGTAACTCTCGCAGAATTACAGACTGGGATTGGAGGATTGACAGGGAACAGAGGGGCTTCCTAACTCACAATTAAGTGTAGGAGACTAAGCATCCACAAATCTGAACACCTCCACTACACTGTCACACGTCCTCCCCATCCTCCCTTCAAGTAAACAGGAGCAACCTCCCTCTGCAAACCATAAATCTAAACACCGTACAGAATCACAGGAGAAATCAGCACAGGCAGAGAGGCACTAATGCTGTCCAGATAAACTGAGAAGATACAGATAGGTAATTTTTTTCACAATTCCATTAATAAGTTATCACACACTTACCAGTGCAGAAAAGTGTGATCAATATTTATCCAGTTCCAAACAATAATGGTTAAAAGATTAACCACAACATTCAATGACAACATTCTTGAACTTGAAAGAGTTGCCCAAAATGTATTAAATGGGTTTTATAGTTTCATTGTTTCCTAGTTGCAGCCACATATGTGACTTCTGGCTACTGAGTGTAGCTCTTGACTGCTGGCTAGGGGGAGCGCGCTTTTAACTACCTAATACTGGAGGCAGGCTCTGTGATAACCTACTACTGGGACAGTCTCTGTGACTACCAACTACAGGCAGTCCCCGGGTCACGTACAGGATCGGTTCTGTAGGTTTATTCTTTAAGTTGAATTTGTATGTAAGTCGGAACTGTATATTTTATAACTGTAACCCAGGCCAAATTTTTTTTTGGTTTCTGTGACAATTGGATTTTAAATTTGGGTTGTCATAAACCGAAAATAACAATAAATCTTCATTGCAGACACCTGTGATAACTGTTATAGCTGTTATAACTAGGGTCGTCTGTAAGTCGGTGTGTTCTTAGTAGGGGACCGCCTTTACTGGGGAGGCTCAGTGTTCCTGGCTACTGGGGTAGGGACTGTGACTACTGGCTACAGGGGGCATCACTGTATCATAGTATCATAGTATATAAGGCTGAAAAAGACCAAGTCCATCATCCACCTTCAGAATTAATAAATGTTTTATCCCCATAACCCGTGATATTTTTTCTCCCAGAAAGGCATCCGGCCCTCTTGAACATGTACATAGAGTCGGCCATAACACACCTCCTGCGGCAGAGAGTTCCATAGTCTCACTGCTCTTACAGTAAAGAACCTTTGTCTATGGTGATGGTAGAATCGCCTCTCCTCTAGGCGTAGAGGATGCCCCCTTGTCCTGGTCACAGGCAGGTATAAAAATCTTTGGAGAGATCCTTGTACTGTCCGTTCAGGTATTTGTACATTGTAATGAGGTCTCCCTCAGTCGTCTTTTTTCTAAACTGAATAATCCCAAATTTTGTAATCGGTCATTATTCTAGTCCCCCCTTCCCCTAATATCCTGGTTGCTCTCCTCTCACCCTTCCAGCTCTACTATATCCTTTTTATACACTGGTGCCCAAAACTGTACACAATATTCCATGGTGGTCGGACCAGGGATTTGTATAAGGGCAAAACTGTCTTTATCATGAGAATCTATTCCTCTCTTGAACATCCCATTATTTTATTGCTTAGCACAGCCGCCTGGCTCTGGTCACTAAAATTAAGTTTACCATCCACCAATACCCCCAAGTCCTTTTCAGCTTCGTTTTTACTACGTAATTGACCGTTTAGAACATAATTATACTTTTTGTTTCCATGGCCCAAGTGCATAACTTTACATTATCTACATTAACCCCATCACCATTTCTCTGCCCATCCCTCAAGCTTCCACAAATCCCTCTGTAATGCTAAACTATCGCCCTCAGTATTTATTACTTTACACAGCTTAGTATCATCTGCAAATATTGAAACTTGACTGTGTAACCCACTACAAGTCATTAATAAAAATATTAAAAAGAATTGCCCCAATACTGACCCCTGTGGCACTCCACTGTTAACATCAACCCAATCGAGATGTGCCATTATGACCACCCTCTGTTTTCTATCACTAAGCCATTTACTTACCCAAATACACAGATTTTCTCTCCTATTCCCATCAGTCTCATTTTATATACCAACCTTTTATGTGTGCACGGTGTCAAATGCCTTTGAAAAGTCCAAATATACAACATCTACATGTCCCCCAGATCCAGTCTTGAACTACTCCCTCCTCGTAGAAACCATCAGATAGTCTGACAGACCGATCTCTCATAAGCCCATGCTGACGCTGTGTTAAGGTTGTGCACAGTGAGATACTCCAGGATAGCATCTCTAATAAACCCCTCAATATTTTCCCCACCACAGCATTTAGACTCACGGTGTCTGTAGTTTCCAGGATCGCTATTTGATCCTTTTTTGTATTATGGTACCACATTTGCTATGCGCCAGTCCTGTGGAACATAACCAGTCCTCAGTGAATCTTCAATTTAAAAATAACGTCTGTCTATCACCGTACAATAATTCATGCAGAACCCGGGTGTGGCCATCTTGCCCGTTGATTTTATCTATCTAGTGGTTGCGAGGCGGCCCGTACCTCTTCCTGGTTAAACTGTTGACATTCCAAAAAGAATTTACATTATTCCTCATTGTGTCTTCCACCAGGGATTTTCCTGGTAAAGACACGTTGAGAAGGCGACATTCAGTAGATTGGCCTTTCCTCATCTCTTTCCACCATGACCCCCAGTTTTCTAAGGGGACCCACACTCTCTGTTTTTATTTTCTTATCATTTATACTTGAAAATAATTTGGGATTATTTTTGCTCTCGCTGGCAATATTTCTCTCAGTCTCTATTTTTGCGGCCTTTACTTCTTTTTACACAGGATTTATTTTCTCTCTATAATCCTGTAATGCCTCATCTCTACCTTCACGTTTTAGCACCTTAACGCCTTATCTTTCTTGCTTTATTGCTTTCCTTACAAGACTAGTTAGCCACATAGGTTTTTCTTGTTCCTTTTATCTTTTCCCATAAGGTATGTGTTTCTAACAGGACTTTTTCAGAATATATGAAGAACAATCCCTTTTTGGGGGGGCTTTTGTCTTTGAGAACATTATCCCATCTAGCCTTAAGGTCTTCCCTTAGTTGCTGAAAATATTGCCCCCTGAAGTTTAGAGTTTTGTTGCCCCTTCACTAACGCTCTTAGTAAAGCGTTATCCAAATCAATGATATTAGATCACTATTCCCCAGGTTCCCCCCAACCTTAGTTTTGGATACCCTATCAGGTCTGTTGGTAAGGATAAGGTCCAGCAGTGCCCCCCCTCTTGTTGGCTCCAGGACTAGTTGCACAGGTAATTGTCTTTTGTTGTTTTACAAGAACCTGCTACCTTTGAAGGACCTGCAGGTTTCTGCCCCAGCAATATCTGGGTAATTGAAATCCCCATAGATAGTACTTCACCATGCTTTGAGCCGCATCCATTGCACTTATCAGCATTTTCTGCTGCTGCCTCCATTATATTTGAAGCCTTTAACAAACCCAGTAATATTTTATTATTCTTAAGGCTCAGTGTTCCTGGCTACTGAGTAGGCACTGTGACTACTGGCTACAGGGGGCAGGCACTGTGACTACTGGGCCATCACTGTGACTACTAGCTACTGGGCAGGCACTCTGGCTACTGGGAAAGGCACTGTGGCTACTTGTGGCAGAAACTTTGGCTACTGGGGACAGTTCTGTGACTACTGGGGGTAGTTTCTGTGTTTACTTGCTACAGGGCATCACTGTGACTACTGGCTATTGAGACAGTGTGCTTGGAGTACTGGGGTCAGTCACTGTGACTAGTGTTACTGTGGGGCAGGCACTATGTCTGTTGGCTACTGTGTGCCTGTTGATATGACACCTGCGCATGGGTACAGCAAGTATTCAGACCCCTTTATATTTTTTCACTTTCTAATGTTTAATCCTAGAGATGAGCGAACATACTCGTCCGAGCTTGATGCTCGATCGAGCATTAGCGTACTCGTAACTGCTCGTTGCCCGGACGAGTATTTCGCCCGCTCGGAAAATGGCAGCTCCCGCCGTTTTGCTTTTTGGCGGCCAGAACAGAGCCAATCACAAGCCAGGAGACTCTGCACTCCACCCAGCATGACGTGGTACCCTACACGTCGATAGCAGTGTTGGCTGGCCAGATCAGGTGACCCTGGGATAGACTAGCCGCTGCCCGCGCTGCTCGGATCATTCTCTGTCTGGATGCCCTAGGGAAGAGCTGCTGCTGGTCAGGGAAAGCGTTAGGGTGTTTCTATTAAATATTGTTAGGCAGGAGTGATTCTACACAACCCAACAGCCCTTCTTAGGCTACAATACGTTATACTTTTTTTTTTTATTTGCTGTGGCTGGCTTCTCTGGCACTAGTAGTGCAGCTAGTACCATATTGTGAGGAATTAGCAGGGGACTTGCTACCGTTGTGTTTGCTCTTAGTGACACACATATCCACCTCAAACACCAAAGTGGGAAAATTTATTAGGGTTTGATTTCAATTAGGCACAGTCTGCCAGTTTCTTTTTATTTTACGTTTATTTTTTAATAACTCAGTGTCATCTCATCTTGCATAGTAGTGTGCTTTAATACTTGGCTAGAAAATAGCCATAGGAATCCAAACGCTTACTTACGCCTACAGAGCGTTATATAATTTGATTTCTGTTGATCTGCTGGTGGCTGTAGTTGTTGCAGTGCATCTACAGCAAATTGTGAGCAATTTGGAGTGAGACTTGCGACCACTGTGTTTGGCGCTTAGTGACACACATATCCATCCGCAAAGACCGAAGTGGGAAAATTTATTAGGCCCGGGGTTGGATTTCAATTAGGCCCAGTCTGTCCATTTCCTTTTTTATTTTACGTTTATTTTTCATACCTCAGCGTCATCTCATCTGGCATAGCAGTGTGCTTCCATACTGTGCTAAAATAGCCATAGCAATAGGATAGCATCGTTTGGTTTAAAAACTAAAAAACACACAAAAAAAAAAAACCCAAAAAAGGTAAAAAAAAAATTAAATTTTAACTCTCCATTTTCAAAATGTTTAAACCCGAGGGCTAGGGTAGAGGACAAGGGCGGGGACGTGGGCGTCCAACTACTGCAGGGTCAGGCCGTGGGCCTGGGCGGGGTGAGACCACCACCTGCTGATGAGGAGCAGGGGAACGCCGCAGAGCTACACTCCCTAGGTTCATGTCTGAAGTTACGGGACTCGTGGTAGAGCACTGTTGAGGCCAGAACAGTGCAACAGGTGATGTCGTGGATTGCCGACAATGCTTCAGCAATTGGTCCACCATCAGTCTTCCACGCATCCCACCCATGTCACCGAAATCGGCACTCTCCGCTCCGCCCTCAGCCTCCTCCCCCCCGTCTGCCCCCTCCCAGCAAAATTGCCATTTGAACCGGCATACTCTGAGGAACTGTTGTTCTGGACCCTTCCCACAGCACAACCACTTGTCCGTTTGCTGATGAGCAATTCCGATGCCCAGGTTTTCCACCATCGCAGTCTGTGGGTATGATGACCTGTTGACGTAGTGGAAGAAGTGTGTTAAAGAGGTGCCGACGATGAGAGACACGGTTTCAGACAGTGGGGAATTGTTGTCAGGGCAGGAAGTCCGAGGGGGAGCAGACTGAGGGATCGGATGATGATGAGGTTGACAGACCCACTGGGTTTGAGAGGCCGGTGAACACAGTCTTCTCTGAGACGGAGAGAGTCCTCGACCAGAAACAGGTGGAAGAGGCAGTGGTGGGGCCCAGACGGAGAGGCAGGGCCAGAGCTGGTGCATCACGCCAATTGTTCAACTATGAGCTCCCGGGGCGAGGCTCCTGCGGCAGGGGCTAGATTTTCAGAATCTGGAGGTTCTTTAGGAAACACCGGATGACCGACGGACTTGGTGTTCCACATTTGCCAAACCAGGATCAGCAGGGGTTCCCACACGTACTAGCTTAACTACCACCAGTATGCGCAGGCATATGAATGCTAAAACACCCCACTCAGTGCAACAAGCGCGTTCACCTCCGGCCGTGCCACCACTGCTCCTTCCCTGTGTCAGCGTACCGCCCCCTGTCCAGGACCCTGCCACAAAAACCCCCTCGTCGCCTCCAATCCCCACAGCATCCACCAGCGTTCAGCTCTCCATACCCAGACGCTGGAGCGGAAACGCAAATATAGTGCAACCCCACCCGCACGCCCAGCCCTTAATGTGCACATCTCCAGATTGCTAAGCTGGAGATGCTGCCCTATAGGCTAGTAGAGACCGAGGCGTTTCGCACCTCATGCGGCGGCCGCCCCTCGGTATTCGGTTCCCCAGCCGCCACTACTTTTCTTCCCGATGTGCCGTCCCACCCTGCACCAGCACGTGTCAGACAACATAATCCGTGCCCTGACCAACGCCGTTTTTGACAAGTGTCCACCTGACCAGGACACGTGACGAGTGGCTGCGGGGCAGGGCCCTATAATCGCTGACGGCACATTGGGTTAACTGTGGAGGCTGGGACCGAGTCTGACCTGCGGCTGGTCATATACTGATCTGCCGCTCGAGGATGCGGGGCCTACCTCGTCCAGGTGTTTCAGGCCTACTATCCTCCTCCTCCTCCCACCCCTCCTCCACCTCCCTCCTCCGAACGACCATCCGTGGATGGCGCCATCATTCGTAGCTCTAGGCACAGCAGCAGTGCGTCGCTAAGCGACAGCAGGCGGTGCTGAAACTGCTGAGCCTAGCGGTAAAAGGCACACACGCCAAAGACTATTACAGGCATCACGGCGCAGACTGATCTGTGGCTGGCACCGCTGAACCTGAACCATGCATGGGTTGTGTGTGACAACGGCCGTAACCTGTTGGCGGCTCTGCAACTCGGCAGACTACACATGTGCCATGCCTGGCCCATTTTTAAATCTGATGTTCGCTTTTCCTCAAGACATACACCCAATCTGTCTGATTTGCTCACGAAGGTGCGCCGCATCTGTGCGCATTTCAGGAAGTCCGCCACATGCTGCCACTCTCAGGGCAGCGCAGCGCCGCCTCCAACGCCCTCACCGACTGTTGTGCGACTGCCCACGAGGTGGATTCAACACTGACCATTTTACCAAGTTTACCAGCAGCGCCGAGCGATTGTAGACTGCCAGATGTCACTCCACCAGAACTGGTAGTCAGGTCAGTCCAGCTTCCTCAAGTCTACATGAGGAGTTGGACGTGGATGTCTTGATATCTTGTCAGGGTGCTGAGTAACTTTGAGGAGTCAACACGATGGTCAGTGGCGTGCCGCCATCATCAGCCTCCCCATCCCGCTGCTTGGCCTGTTGAAAACTCTCTGGTCACATGAAGTCGGAAGCTTTGCGCGTCCTCACAGAACGGGGGAAGAAGATTCCCTTGTTGATAGCCAAAGCACCCTTAGGTCTGTTTCTCCAGCGCATATCGAGGAGGTGGGAGGAGGTGAGGAGGAAGAGGAGAAGAATGTTGGCGAGACACAAGAGGGGACCATTGTTGAGTCCTTCACTGTTGAGCGTGTATGGGCAAAGAAGAGGAGTTGGAGGAGTGAGGAGGAAGAAATGGACAGTCAGGCCAGTGAGGGGAGTGAATTCTTACGCGTTGGTACTCTGGCGCATATGGCTATTTCTGCTAGGCTGCTATCCCGTGACCCTCGCGTTCAAAGAATTTATTCCAGCACGATTACTGGATGTTCACTCTCCTGGCCCCACGGTACAAGCAAAATCTTCCACTCTCATCCCTGGAGAGGAAAGGAGTGTGAGAATGCATGAATCCAGCAGCCCTGGGTGCATCCAAGCTGAAACTATTTCCCCTTCGAACACGCTGCTAGCCGGCAGAGTGCGTAGTTCCTTCGGGGACAAGTAGCAGGAGAGTAGCGAGCAGTGCATCTTGTCCGCACTGGGCAATGGGTACGCTTTACAAGGCTTTTGCCCCAGCTTATTAGTCAACCCCCCATCACGACCTGTCCACCTGTCCCCAGTCTTGGCAAGTAGGGCTGATTCTTTACAGAAGATGGTGAGGGAGTACGTAGCTGACCATACCATCGTCCTAAATGATCACACAACTCCCACAACACTGGTTTCAAAGCTGGACTTGTGGCACGAACTGGCGCTGTACGCCTTGAGGTTCTTGCCTCCCTGCCGCTAGCGTGTTTGTCCGAGCGGGTTTCGTCAGCTGGTGGCATCATCACCGATTAAGCTACACGCCTGTCACTGACAGCGCTGACACGCTGACCGCTTATCAAGAGAATAAAGCCTGATATTCTCCTCAATTTCCAATCTCCACCAGTGAAGGAAGCCTCAACCAGAAGTTTTATCACTCCTCCCTCCTCCTCATTTCTCCCTTCTCCTCCTCTTTGTAGCATGTAAAGCAAGGAAACTGGCTATTTTTTTACAGGGCCCCTGGCTCTGCTTAGTACTTTATGCATTTACATTTTTATTAGGGGGCCACCCGACCCGGTCCTCTGTTTTAACATTTGTTGGAGTGCCACATACAGGCCACTCACATCTATTCAATTTTCTTGGAGGGCCACCTACCTCTCCTCTGGTTGGAAAACTTTTGACCTGCCACGAACAGGCACTCAATCGATCCATTTTTTAGGAGGGCCAACCTACTGCTTTTTCCCGCCCTTCTGGTTTGAAACTTTTTGTGACTGCCACATACATGCAGGTCCAATCATTCCATTTTTATGGAGGCCCCTACTGCTCCTCTGGTTTGAAAACTTTTTTGACTGTCCACGCATACAGCACTCAATCTATTCATTTTTTAGGAGGGCCACCTCCTGCTTTCCTCTGGTTGAAAACTTTTTTGGACTGCCCACATACAGGCACTCATCTATTCCATTTTATGGAGGGGCCACCTACCTCTCCTCTGTTTGAAAACTTTTTTGGACTGCCACATACAGGCACTCAATCTATTCCATTTTATTGGAGGGCACCTACCCTTCTTCCTCTGGTTTGAAACTTTTTTGGACTGCACACATACATGCACTATCCAAAATGCATTGTCTCCATAGCAGCCTCCACACGTTGTCGTCCATTGCTACCGTCCAAAATCCGTCCATATAGCTGCCTCCTACATCGTCCCTTTTAATCAACGTGTGTGTCAGGCCGAAATTTTGGGTTGTTTTCAAATGGATTCCACATCAAAGTCGTTAACTTTGTCGCCACACCACTGCTGTTTTTATCCACAAAATACACTGGCAAACTTTTACTACATTTACCGGATATTATTTCAGCGCTTCTTTGCGCCATCTGGTACTTCCCTCACCCCCATAATCCTAAACTTATAAGAACGCGACTGCACTTGATCTTATACAAAAGGTTCTTAGAATGCTGTTTGGGGAGTAGCCTAGAGACGCAACTCCCAGCAGCCGGGGCCTGGTACCATCCATACCCTGTGTGGTACTACAACTCCCAGCAGCCAGGGCCTGGTACCATTCCTACCCTGTGTGGTACTACAACTCCCAGCAGCCAGGGCCTGGTACCATCCGTACCCTGTGTGGTACTGCAACTCCCAGCAGCCATTGTCTGATACCATCCGTACCCTGTGTGGTACTGCAACTCCCAGCGCGCGGGGCCTGGTACCATCCATACCTGTGTGGTACTGCAACTCCCAGCAGCCATTGTCTGATACCATCCGTACCCTGTGTGGTACTACACCTCCCAGCAGCCATTGTCTGATACCATCACCACCCTGTGTGGTACTACAACTCCCAGCAGCCATTGTCTGATACCATCTCCACCCTGTGTGGTACTACAACTCCCAGCAGCCAGGGCCTGGTACCATCTCCACCCTGTGTGGTACTACAACTCCAGCAGCCAGGGCCTGGTACCATCTCCACCCTGTGTGGTACTATACTCCCAGCAGGCAGGGTCTGGTACCATCTCCACCCTGTGTGTACTGCACCTCCAGCAGACAGGGTCTGATACCATCCCACCCTGTGTGGTACTACAACTCCCGCAGCCAGGGTCTGATACCATTTCCCCCTGTGTGGTACTACAACTCCCACAGCCAGGTCCTGTACCATCTCCACCCTGTGTGGTACTACACCTCCCAGCAGCCAGGGCCTGGTACCATCTCCACCCTGTGTGGTACTATAACTCCCACAGGCAGGGTCTGGTACCATCTCCACCCTGTGTGGTACTGCACCTCCAGCAGACAGGGTCTGATACCATCTCCACCCTGTGTGGTACTACAACTCCCAGCAGCCAGGGTCTGTACCATTTCCACCCTGTGTGGTACTACAACTCCCAGCAGCCAGGTCCTGGTACCATCTCCACCCTGTGTGGTACTACAACTCCCAGCAGCCAGGGCCTGGTACCATCTCTACCCTGTGTGGTACCACAACTCCCAGCAGCCAGGGCCTGCTGCAGCACCTAGCCAGTCCCCCAAGCCATCACATATCCTGCCCTGCCACATATCACAAGGTAAACAAATACCACGTGGAACTACAATCCCACATGCCTTACTGTGTCTGCCAGCATTGGCCTGCTGGAGTTGTAGTCCCACCCCTGCTCGGGGAGCTACAGGTTGCATCTGCACAGGATTAGGGCATAGGGACCCCCATACCCGTGGCCCGCAGCTCACCTCATCCTCCAGCGTGTCGGCAGAGGCTGGAATTCATAAA
Source organism: Engystomops pustulosus (assembly GCA_019512145.1). Taxonomy (NCBI): domain Eukaryota; kingdom Metazoa; phylum Chordata; class Amphibia; order Anura; family Leptodactylidae; genus Engystomops; species Engystomops pustulosus. The sequence goes on from CM033651.1 coordinate 18,628,272, forward strand.
ACTCTTTTCCCCCCTCCATCATCTTCTCCCCCCTCGTCATCCTCCTCCTCCCGGTAATATCCGGGCACCCCACCTCGTCGGCCTCCTCCATGCCCGCAGCCGCAAGCACCTGTCCGTGCCCAGCCGCTGCCAGCTCCGCGGCTGTTTATAACCAGGCGAATTGTGCTGCCGCTTTACAAATTGTGAAGCGGCCCTGCTGCGCATGCGCTGTGCCCGATGGCTCCGCATCCACTAATCACAGCGTCTCTCCCGTCACCTGGTAACGTGACGTCACCGGAGCCCCGCCTCCCGGACGAACAGGTTAGATCTTCAGCGCCCTCTGTAGGCGCGCCGAGATGTGGGCTCTTATAATAAGGAACTCCTTATCAGTAGTGTCTGCAGGAAAACTGCTCTAGAAACCAATCAGAGCTCAGCTTTCATTTCCCACAGCTGTGCATAAAATTAAAGCTGGGCTCTGATTGGTTGACATGGACAACTAGAACAGTTTTACTAGAATGCTTATGTTACATCCTCCCGTTGTGTTTTTATTGCATAGTTCTATTTTTTCCTTTTTAGGTTTTAGCTTTTGTTCTACAAGTATTACGAGGCCTTAATCTCTTAACACTGCAGCCTTTTTAGGTTTTTGCTTTCTCCTATTTACTTCTTGCCTTCCTAAGGCCAGGACTTTTTTATTTTCCATGTAATTGTACTGCCCATGTCTGTGGCTAATATACCATACAATGTACTGGAAGATTGAAAGAATTCCTAATGCCATACAAAGTGACAAAACCAGAGTTGCGCCATATGGGCTTTGCACTTACGGCGTTCACTGTGCGCTGCAGTTTGGCCACATCTTATTCTTTTGTCAGTATGATCACAGTGCTACCAGATTGATTTTTGTTTATTTTCATACCTTGAAAAAATGTAACATAATCCTAATGTCATAATGATATTTATTAAATTTTCACATGAGACTCCCCTTATCTTTACAGACTTTATCATTTCATTTTTATAGCTATTTGTCAAATTTTCTCAACGCAGTGAAGTGGGTGGAGATGAACCCCTTGCTGTTTCTGCTCTGATGCAGAGTCCCATTAGTCCACCCAAGATCCCATAAAGGACCTGTCACCTCTAAAAATTGCGCTAGGAGCTACTCACAGCGCAGCCCGGCTTTTCTATTGTACAGCACGGCAATGATGTTACGTTGTGAAGGTGGTCCCGCGACCCACATCGCGGGTCCGGGCTCACCCGTGCTGCTCTGCCAGCGCATCTCACCCGTTCCGGCTCCTGCTCTCTACCCCCGCTGTGTGCGCGCGTCCCCGACTGCTAGGGTGCGCGCTGCACCTTCTCCGATTTAAAGGCCAGCGCGCCATTAATTGGCACTGGCCATATTGCCCAAATCTACATAGCCTGCCTCTTCCTGCAAGCCTTGCCGGATCTTTGTGCCTCATGCCTAAGAGAAAGCTTCCACGAGTATCCTGCGTTCCTGTGTGTTTCCCGCTCCGTGTTACCGTTGTTACCCGAGTTCCTCCTTTAGCTGTGTTCCGTGTGCCTGTGTTCCCGTTCTCACCTGCCTGGACCTCCCTTTGCTGACCCCAGACTTGGACTTGATGTTGCATCTTCTGCCGCTTGCCCTGACCCTCTCCGCTAAGTTCCTCGACCTTGTCTGCCACCGCAGGCTGTCCACCTGTGAACGACCTGGTGGTACCGCCGCCCAGCAAGCTCTGGTGAAAACCAGGTGCCACTTGGCTCCGGTCCCAGGTGTCGGCTAGTACCATCTCCCGGGGTTCCAGAGGATCCACTAATCCTGACAGACGTTATCGGAGTTTCTGATAGCGCTAGCAGTGTAACACCGCAGCGTCTGTTCTAGCACTAGGATCTGCTTACTTTAGTAAGCAGCTCCCAGTTCAGTTTTTAGGGGTGAGGTCCTCTTAAAGCATTAACCAGTAAATCTAGTAGGATTCATGCAAGTAAATTCACTGACACACTGCATTTGTACATACAGGATGTATATTGTGACTAGTCTGGCAGCTGTTATTACACAAGGAGCATACACCTGTGATGTGTAGTATAAACCAGCAATTAAACATTTACCTAAAGTGTATAGACTTTGCTGTGGTGAGCAATAAGGTTACAGCTTCCCTGCTGTTAGATATTGTCGGAAAGCAGAGGTTGGGGGGAAGGTTCTGTTGCAGAGGAAGTATATGACACAGCATGAAGTGCAGATAAGACATGTAACTCTCGCAGAATTACAGACTGGGATTGGAGTGATTGACAGGGAACAGAGGGGCTTCCTAACTCACAATTAAGTGTAGGAGACTAAGCATCCACAAATCTGAACACCTCCACTACACTGTCACACGTCCTCCCCATCCTCCCTTCAAGTAAACAGGAGCAACCTCCCTCTGCAAAACCATAATCTAAACACCGTACAGAATCACAGGAGAAATCAGCACAGGCAGAGAGGCACTAATGCTGTCCAGATAAACTGAGAAGATACAGATAGGTAATTTTTTTCACAATTCCATTAATAAGTTATCACACACTTACCAGTGCAGAAAAGTGTGATCAATATTTATCCAGTTCCAAACAATAATGGTTAAAAGATTAACCACAACATTCAATGACAACATTCTTGAACTTGAAAGAGATTGCCCCAAAATGTATTAAATGGGTTTTATAGTTTCATTGTTTCCTAGTTGCAGCCACATATGTGACTTCTGGCTACTGAGTGTAGCTCTTGACTGCTGGCTAGGGGGAGCGCGCTTTTAACTACCTAATACTGGAGGCAGGCTCTGTGATAACCTACTACTGGGACAGTCTCTGTGACTACCAACTACAGGCAGTCCCCGGGTCACGTACAGGATCGGTTCTGTAGGTTTATTCTTTAAGTTGAATTTGTATGTAAGTCGGAACTGTATATTTTATAACTGTAACCCAGGCCAAATTTTTTTTTGGTTTCTGTGACAATTGGATTTTAAATTTGGGTTGTCATAAACCGAAAATAACAATAAATCTTCATTGCAGACACCTGTGATAACTGTTATAGCTGTTATAACTAGGGTCGTCTGTAAGTCGGTGTGTTCTTAGTAGGGGACCGCCTTTACTGGGGAGGCTCAGTGTTCCTGGCTACTGGGGTAGGGACTGTGACTACTGGCTACAGGGGGCATCACTGTATCATAGTATCATAGTATATAAGGCTGAAAAAGACCAAGTCCATCATCCACCTTCAGAATTAATAAATGTTTTATCCCCATAACCCGTGATATTTTTTCTCCCAGAAAGGCATCCGGCCCTCTTGAACATGTACATAGAGTCGGCCATAACACACCTCCTGCGGCAGAGAGTTCCATAGTCTCACTGCTCTTACAGTAAAGAACCTTTGTCTATGGTGATGGTAGAATCGCCTCTCCTCTAGGCGTAGAGGATGCCCCCTTGTCCTGGTCACAGGCAGTATAAAAATCTTTGGAGAGATCCTTGTACTGTCCGTTCAGGTATTTGTACATTGTAATGAGGTCTCCCTCAGTCGTCTTTTTTCTAAACTGAATAATCCCAAATTTTGTAATCGGTCATTGATTCTAGTCCCCCCTTCCCCTAATATCCTGGTTGCTCTCCTCTCACCCTTCCAGCTCTACTATATCCTTTTTATACACTGGTGCCCAAAACTGTACACAATATTCCATGGTGGTCGGACCAGGGATTTGTATAAGGGCAAAACTGTCTTTATCATGAGAATCTATTCCTCTCTTGAACATCCCATTATTTTATTGCTTAGCACAGCCGCCTGGCTCTGGTCACTAAAATTAAGTTTACCATCCACCAATACCCCAAGTCCTTTTCAGCTTCGTTTTACTAGTATTGACCGTTTAGAACATAATTATACTTTTTGTTTCCATGGCCCAAGTGCATAACTTTACATTATCTACATTAACCCCATCACCATTTCTCTGCCATCCCTCAAGCTTCCACAAATCCCTCTGTAATGCTAAACTATCGCCTCAGTATTTTATTACTTTACACAGCTTAGTATCATCTGCAAATATTGAAACTTGACTGTGTAACCCACTACAAGGTCATTAATAAAAATATTAAAAAGAATTGGCCCCAATACTGACCCCTGTGGCACTCCACTGTGTAACATCAACCCAATCGAGATGTGCCATTATGACCACCCTCTGTTTTCTATCACTAAGCCATTTACTTACCCAAATACACAGATTTTCTCTCCTATTCCCATCAGTCTCATTTTATATACCAACCTTTTATGTGTGCACGGTGTCAAATGCCTTTGAAAAGTCCAAATATACAACATCTACATGTCCCCCAGATCCAGTCTTGAACTACTCCCTCCTCGTAGAAACCATCAGATAGTCTGACAGACCGATCTCTCATAAGCCCATGCTGACGCTGTGTTAAGGTTGTGCACAGTGAGATACTCCAGGATAGCATCTCTAATAAACCCCTCAATATTTTCCCCACCACAGCATTTAGACTCACGGTTCTGTAGTTTCCAGATCGCTATTTGATCCTTTTTTGTATTTGGTACCACATTTGCTATGCGCCAGTCCTGTGGAACATAACCAGTCCTCAGTGAATCTTCAATTTAAAAATAACGTCTGTCTATCACCGTACAATAATTCATGCAGAACCCGGGTGTGGCCATCTTGCCCGTTGATTTTATCTATCTAGTGGTTGCGAGGCGGCCCGTACCTCTTCCTGGTTAAACTGTTGACATTCCAAAAAGAATTTACATTATTCCTCATTGTGTCTTCCACCAGGGATTTTCCTGGTAAAGCCGTTGAGAAGGCGACATTCAGTAGATTGGCCTTTCCTCATCTCTTTCCACCATGACCCCCAGTTTTCTAAGGGGACCCACACTCTCTGTTTTTATTTTCTTATCATTTATACTTGAAAATAATTTGGGATTATTTTTGCTCTCGCTGGCAATATTTCTCTCAGTCTCTATTTTTGCGGCCTTTACTTCTTTTTACACAGGATTTATTTTCTCTCTATAATCCTGTAATCCTCATCTCTACCTTCACGTTTTAGCACCTTAACGCCTTATCTTTCTTGCTTTATTGCTTTCCTTACAAGACTAGTTAGCCACATAGGTTTTTCTTGTTCCTTTTATCTTTTCCCATAAGGTATGTGTTTCTAACAGGACTTTTTCAGAATATATGAAGAACATCCCTTTTTGGGGGGGCTTTTGTCTTTGAGAACATTATCCCATCTAGCCTTAAGGTCTTCCCTTAGTTGCTGAAAATATTGCCCCCTGAAGTTTAGAGTTTTGTTGCCCCTTCACTAACGCTCTTAGTAAAGCGTTATCCAAATCAATGATATTAGATCACTATTCCCCAGGTTCCCCCCAACCTTAGTTTTGGATACCCTATCAGGTCTGTTGGTAAGGATAAGGTCCAGCAGTGCCCCCCCTCTTGTTGGCTCCAGGACTAGTTGCACAGGTAATTGTCTTTTGTTGTTTTACAAGAACCTGCTACCTTTGAAGGACCTGCAGGTTTCTGCCCCAGCAATATCTGGGTAATTGAAATCCCCATAATAGTACTTCACCATGCTTTGAGCCGCATCCATTGCACTTATCAGCATTTTCTGCTGCTGCCTCCATTATATTTGAAGCCTTTAACAAACCCAGTAATATTTTATTATTCTTAAGGCTCAGTGTTCCTGGCTACTGAGTAGGCACTGTGACTACTGGCTACAGGGGGCAGGCACTGTGACTACTGGGCCATCACTGTGACTACTAGCTACTGGGCAGGCACTCTGGCTACTGGGAAAGGCACTGTGGCTACTTGTGGCAGAAACTTTGGCTACTGGGGACAGTTCTGTGACTACTGGGGGTAGTTTCTGTGTTTACTTGCTACAGGGCATCACTGTGACTACTGGCTATTGAGACAGTGTGCTTGGAGTACTGGGGTCAGTCACTGTGACTAGTGTTACTGTGGGGCAGGCACTATGTCTGTTGGCTACTGTGTGCCTGTTGATATGACACCTGCGCATGGGTACAGCAAGTATTCAGACCCCTTTATATTTTTTCACTTTCTAATGTTTAATCCTAGAGATGAGCGAACATACTCGTCCGAGCTTGATGCTCGATCGAGCATTAGCGTACTCGTAACTGCTCGTTGCCCGGACGAGTATTTCGCCCGCTCGGAAAATGGCAGCTCCCGCCGTTTTGCTTTTTGGCGGCCAGAACAGAGCCAATCACAAGCCAGGAGACTCTGCACTCCACCCAGCATGACGTGGTACCCTCACGTCGATAGCAGTGTTGGCTGGCCAGATCAGGTGACCCTGGGATAGACTAGCCGCTGCCCGCGCTGCTCGGATCATTCTCTGTCTGGATGCCCTAGGGAAGAGCTGCTGCTGGTCAGGGAAAGCGTTAGGGTGTTTCTATTAAATATTGTTAGGCAGGAGTGATTCTACACAACCCAACAGCCCTTCTTAGGCTACAATACGTTATACTTTTTTTTTTTATTTGCTGTGGCTGGCTTCTCTGGCACTAGTAGTGCAGCTAGTACCATATTGTGAGGAATTAGCAGGGGACTTGCTACCGTTGTGTTTGCTCTTAGTGACACACATATCCACCTCAAACACCAAAGTGGGAAAATTTATTAGGGTTTGATTTCAATTAGGCACAGTCTGCCAGTTTCTTTTTATTTTACGTTTATTTTTTAATAACTCAGTGTCATCTCATCTTGCATAGTAGTGTGCTTTAATACTTGGCTAGAAAATAGCCATAGGAATCCAAACGCTTACTTACGCCTACAGAGCGTTATATAATTTGATTTCTGTTGATCTGCTGGTGGCTGTAGTTGTTGCAGTGCATCTACAGCAAATTGTGAGCAATTTGGAGTGAGACTTGCGACCACTGTGTTTGGCGCTTAGTGACACACATATCCATCCGCAAAGACCGAAGTGGGAAAATTTATTAGGCCCGGGGTTGGATTTCAATTAGGCCCAGTCTGTCCATTTCCTTTTTTATTTTACGTTTATTTTTCATACCTCAGCGTCATCTCATCTGGCATAGCAGTGTGCTTCTCATACTGTGCTAAAATAGCCATAGCAATAGGATAGCATCGTTTGGTTTAAAAACTAAAAAACACACAAAAAAAAAAAACCCAAAAAAGGTAAAAAAAAAATTAAATTTTAACTCTCCATTTTCAAAATGTTTAAACCCGAGGGCTAGGGTAGAGGACAAGGGCGGGGACGTGGGCGTCCAACTACTGCAGGGTCAGGCCGTGGGCCTGGGCGGGGTGGACCACCACCTGCTGATGAGGAGCAGGGGAACGCCGCAGAGCTACACTCCCTAGGTTCATGTCTGAAGTTACGGGACTCGTGGTAGAGCACTGTTGAGGCCAGAACAGTGCAACAGGTGATGTCGTGGATTGCCGACAATGCTTCAGCAATTGGTCCACCATCAGTCTTCCACGCAGTCCCACCCATGTCACCGAAAATCGGCACTCTCCGCTCCGCACTCAGCCTCCTCCCCCCCGTCTGCCCCCTCCCAGCAAAATTTGCCATTTGAACCGGCATACTCTGAGGAACTGTTGTTCTGGACCCTTCCCACAGCACAAACACTTGTCCGTTTGCTGATGAGCAATTTCCGATGCCCAGGTTTTCCACCATCGCAGTCTGTGGGTGATGATGACCTGTTGACGTAGTGGAAGAAGTGTGTTAAAGAGGTGCCGCGATGAGAGACCGGTTGTCAGACAGTGGGAATTGTTGTCAGGCAGGAAGTCCGAGGGGGGAGCAGACTGAGGGATCGGATGATGATGAGGTGACAGACCCACTGGGTTGAGAGGCCGGTGAACACAGTGCTTCTTCGAGACGGAGGAGAGTCCTCGACCCAGAAACAGTTGGAAGAGGCAGTGGTGGGGCCCGACGGAGAGGCAGGGCCAGAGCTGGTGCATCACGCCAATGTGTCAACTATGAGCTCCCGGGGCGAGGGCTCCTGCGGCAGGGGCTAGATTTTCAGAATTCTGGAGGTTCTTTAGGAAACACCGGATGACCGACGGACTTGTGTTCCACATTTGCCAAACCAGGATCAGCAGGGGTCCCACCACTACTAGCTTAACTACCACCAGTATGCGCAGGCATATGATGCTAAAACACCCCACTCAGTGCAACAAGCCGTTCACCTCCGGCCGTGCACACCACTGCTCCTTCCCCTGTGTCAGCGATACCGCCACCCTGTCCAGGACCCGCCACAAAAACCCCCATCGTCGCCTCCATATCCTCCACAGCATCCACCAGCGTTCAGCTCTCCATACCCCAGACGCTGGAGCGGAAACGCAAATAAGTGCAACCCACCCGCACGCCCAGCCCTTAATGTGCACATCTCCAGATTGCTAGAGCTGGAGATGCTGCCCTATAGGCTAGTAGAGACCGAGGCGTTTCGCACCTCATGCGGCGGCCGCCCCTCGGTATTCGGTTCCCCAGCCGCCACTACTTTTCTTCCCGATGTGCCGTCCCACCCTGCACCAGCACGTGTCAGACAACATAATCCGTGCCCTGACCAACGCCGTTTTGACAAGTGTCCACCTGACCAGGACACGTGACGAGTTCTGCGGGGCAGGGCCCTATATATCTCGCTGACGGCACATTGGGTTAACTGGTGGAGGCGGGACCGAGTCTGACCTCGGCTTGGTCATATACTGATACGCGCTCGAGGATGCGGGGCCTACCTCGGTCCAGGTGTTTCAGGCCTACTATCCTCCTCCTCCTCCCACCCCTCCTCCACCTCCCTCCTCCGAACACATCCTGGGCATGGCGCCATCATTCGGTAGCTCTAGGCACAGCACAGTGCCGTCGCTAAGCGACAGCAGGCGGTGCTGAAACTGCTGAGCCTAGCGGTAAAAGGCACACGCCAAAGACTATTACAGGGCATCACGGCGCAGACTGATCTGTGGCTGGCACCGCTGAACCTGAACCATGCAGGTTGTGTGTGACCGAACGGCCGTAACCTGTTGGCGGCTCTGCAACTCGGCAGACTACACATGTGCCATGCCTGGCCCATTGTTAAATCTGATAGTTCGCTTTTCCTCAAGACATACCCCAATCGTCTGATTTGCTCACGAAGGTGCGCCGCATCTGTGCGCATTTCAGGAAGTCCGCCACATGCTGCCACTCTCAGGGCAGCGCAGCGCCGCCTCCAACGCCCTCACCGACTGTTGTGCGACGTGCCCACGAGTGGAATTCAACACTGACCATTTTACCAAGTTTACCACGCAGCGCCGAGCGATTGTAGACTGCCAGATGTCACTTCCACCAGAACTGGTAGTCAGGTCAGTCCAGCTTCCTCAAGTCTACAATGAGGAGTTGGACGTGGATTCTGCATATCTTCAGGGTGCTGAGTAACTGTGAGGAGTCAACACGATGGTCAGTGGCGTGCCGCCATCACAGCCTCCCATCCCCGCTGCTTGGCCTGTTGACAACTCTCTGGTCACATGAAGTCGGAAGCTTTGCGCGTCCTCACAAGAAACGGGGGAAGAAGATTTCCCTTGTGATAGCCAAAGCACCCTTAGGTCTGTTTCTCCAGCGCATATCGGAGGAGGTGGGAGGAGGTGAGGAGGAAGAGGAGAAGAATGTTGGCGAGACACAAGAGGGGACCATTGTTGAGTCCTTCACTGTTGAGCGTGTATGGCAGAGAGAAGAGGAGTTGGAGGAGTGGAGGAGGAAGAAATGGACAGTCAGGCCAGTGAGGGGAGTGAATTCTTACGCGTTGGTACTCTGGCGCATATGGCTATTTCATGCTAGGCTGCTATCCCGTGACCTCGCGTTCAAAGAATTTATTCCAGCACGATTACTGGATGTTCACTCTCCTGGACCCCACGGTACAAGCAAAATCTTTCCCTCTCATCCCTGGAGAGGAAAGGAGTGTGAGAATGCATGAATCCAGCAGCCCTTGGGTGCATCAAGCTGAAACTATTTCCCCTTCTGAACACGCTCTAGCGGCAGAAGTGCGTAGTTTCCTGGGGACAGTAGCAGAGGAGAGTATGCGAGCAGGCATCTTGTCCGCACTGGCAATGGTAGCCGCTTTACAAGGCTTTTGCCCCAGCTTATTAATGTCAACCCCCCCATCACGACCTGTCCACTGTCCCCAGTCTTGGCATGAGTAGGGCTGATCTTTACGAAAGATGGTGAGGGAGTACTAGCTGACCATAACCATCGTCCTAAATGATCACACAACCTCCCACAACCACTGTTTCAAAGCTGGACTTGTGGCACGAACTGGCGCTGTACGCCTTGAGGTTCTTGCCTCCCTGCCGCTGCGTGTTGTCCGAGCGGGTTCTCAGCTGGTGGCACTCCATCACCGATTAGCGTACACGCCTGTCACTGACAGCGCTGAACACCGCTGAACGCTTATCAAGAGAAAAAGCCTGTATTCTCCTCATTTCCAATCTCCACCAGGTGAAGGAAGCCTCAACCGAAGATTATCACTCCTCCCTCCTCCTCATTTTTCCCTTCTCCTCCTCTTTGTACATGTAAGCAGAGGAAACTGCTATTTTTTTACAGGGCCCCTGGCTCTAGCTTAGTACTTTATGCATTTAATTTTTATTGGGAGTGGGCCACCGACCGGTCCTCTGTTTTTAACATTTGTGGGAGTGCACATACAGGCACTCAATCTATTCCATTTTCTGGAGGGCACCTACCTCTCCTCTGGTTGGAAACTTTTTGGACCTGCCACATACGGACTCAATCAGTCCATTTTTTAGGAGGGCACCTACTCTTTTTCCGCCTCTGGTTTGAAACTTTTTTGACTGCCACATACATGCAGGTCCAATCATTCCATTTTTATGGAGGCCCCTACTGCTCCTCTGGTTTGAAAACTTTTTTGACTGTCCACGCATACAGCACTCAATCTATTCATTTTTTAGGAGGGCCACCTCCTGCTTTCCTCTGGTTGAAAACTTTTTTGGACTGCCCACATACAGGCACTCATCTATTCCATTTTATGGAGGGGCCACCTACCTCTCCTCTGTTTGAAAACTTTTTTGGACTGCCACATACAGGCACTCAATCTATTCCATTTTATTGGAGGGCACCTACCCTTCTTCCTCTGGTTTGAAACTTTTTTGGACTGCACACATACATGCACTATCCAAAATGCATTGTCTCCATAGCAGCCTCCACACGTTGTCGTCCATTGCTACCGTCCAAAATCCGTCCATATAGCTGCCTCCTACATCGTCCCTTTTAATCAACGTGTGTGTCAGGCCGAAATTTTGGGTTGTTTTCAAATGGATTCCACATCAAAGTCGTTAACTTTGTCGCCACACCACTGCTGTTTTTATCCACAAAATACACTGGCAAACTTTTACTACATTTACCGGATATTATTTCAGCGCTTCTTTGCGCCATCTGGTACTTCCCTCACCCCCATAATCCTAAACTTATAAGAACGCGACTGCACTTGATCTTATACAAAAGGTTCTTAGAATGCTGTTTGGGGAGTAGCCTAGAGACGCCTACCCTGTGTGGTACTACAACTCCCAGCAGCCAGGGCCTGGTACCATTCCTACCCTGTGTGGTACTACAACTCCCAGCAGCCAGGGCCTGGTACCATTCCTACCCTGTGTGGTACTGCAACTCCCAGCAGCCGGGGCCTGGTACCATCCCTACCCTGTGTGGTACTACAACTCCCAGCAGCCGGGGCCTGGTACCATCCGTACCCTGTGTGGTACTGCAACTCCCAGCAGCCATTGTCTGATCCGAAAAAATCCTACCCTGTGTGGTACT
>CM033651.1:19240592-19408906 GCA_019512145.1 Engystomops pustulosus
AGCCTCAAGAAAAGGGTTTACAATACAGATACAGTAACAGAACAAAGCTTACTATACAAAATACCATACCCAAACTTTTACAAAGGTACGGCACCAAAACTTTCTTGGGGGAAAGGAGACGCACGGATACATTTTTGGCTTTCCACACCAAATGCAGTTTAAAATCTTGTTTCAGTTTATTTTTTATTAATCCATCTTTTTAAAAATGTTATAAAGACGTGCATGGCAACCAACAAGTGGAGGAAAACCTACGCATTTCCAGTGCTCGATACTCGGGGTGAACAAGTGAGTAAGAGCATATCCTGTGCTCGAAATGCGTAGGTTTTTCTTCCACGTCTTGATAACATTTTTAAAGAAGATGGATTAATAAAGATAAATTGAAACAAAATATTTAAATGCATTTGGTGCGGAAAGCCAAAGGTTTATCTGTGTTTTACTAGCATCTCTCAGCCCAAGTGGAGCAACCCGCACATCTGCAGGATTGATTCTGACGGTTTGGTGAGCTGAAACTTTCCTTCTTTTGCTTTGGGAAAAAAGAGGCCAACTGAGGGCCAAATAATGGGAAGCAAAAATGTACAGAATCATGGAGAAAAGGGTGAACTAGAAATATAGCAATAAGTCACACAACAATAATCCAGCTCAGGCAGCAGATACAGTCAAGTATAGGAATAACCAAAATCACTGGCAGAGATGTTCAGTGCCAATGATAGCTTTACAGCTGGCCAATAAGATCACTGAAAACCAGTTGTGTGAGGCACTCATGATATTAACCTTTAGCTACTATCAGACCAGCACTGCAACAGTATACTGACAATATACACTCTCTTACTTTTCTTTGTAAAAGGAACTACACAGGACAACACAAATTCAGAAAAGATAACAGCAATGGGCTTTTCTATCTCCAGATGGTCCGAAGTTTCCAGTTGATGATGTTGACCTGGTAACAAGCAAGATGTGTACACAAAGGGGCACATTTACAAAGGGTCCTGCGGCCGCATTTCTGGCGGGTTTCGCAAATTTTTCTAATTTGCCCTGAATTGCCCCGAGTTTTTGGTGCACGCGATCGTATTGTGGCGCATCGGCGCCAGCTTGCATGCGACACAAATCGGAGGGTGTGGACGTCGGACAACCCAACTGATTTGGAAAAACCGCGGAATTTAAAAACAAAATTTTGTCGCAAGATCAGCACTGACATGCACCGGGAAGAAGAAGGTGAACTCCGGCGGGGAAGCGACAGATGCAGGAAATTGGATGCACAATCTTAATAAATCGCGGCAGCTCCAAATCCTCGTCGGATATTCCGAATCGGCGGTGTCAAAGGGACGGGTAAGTAAATGTGCCCCCCAATTTTTTTTTATTGATTCCAACTGAAAAATCATCATAACCAAGACATGTAAAATGGAAAAGTAATATATAAATAATGTATAAATCTTGTGACAACCGCAGCTAAAAATGGATGGACCACGTTGTGTGTGTATGAGGAAGCTAGAAAGAACACATGAAACCTTCCAGAACTACATGTGGGAAATCTGACATTTAGCTTCTCTGGGGACTCTATGTCAGGATGAAATGTCAGATTTTTCCCTTGTATGATTCTTCAGGCTTGAATATATTTTTTCTGCTTCATTCTGTTTATATGATGTCCTCTCCATAACATTTGGCTTTTGTGACTGCTCAACTGTTATTAATTCTTGACAAAATCCATGTACTAGATTTTCATAGTGGCCACTATGGTTTTCTTGAAAATAAGGAGCTTTTTAGGTTCTCCTACTGTAATAAGAGGACCTGCACAGAAATGTGTCTGCAGAGACTGCAAAATGTGCACAAAAGTGGAAACTGTGTATGAAAATGTTCGGAGAAGAACGACCTCCATTGTAAGGAGAAAGGAATTCAGTTAGTGTTATAGAGCAGAGCTGAGTAGCAGGTAGCATGTTATTGAGCAGGAGGGGCTGAGCGAATTCTACATACCGTCATATCTGCAGGCAGCATGTTATAGAGCAGGAGGGGCTGAGCAGATTGTACATAGTGTCCTATATGCAGGCAGCATGTTGTATAGCAAGAGGAACTGAGCATATTGAACGGGAGGGGCTGAGCGAATTCTACATACCGTCATATCTGCAGGTAGTATGTTATAGAGCAGGAGGATCTGAGCAGATTCTACATAGTGTTCCATCTGCAGGCAGCATGTTATAGAGCAGGAGGAACTGAGCCAAAAATGACAAGTCATTAAAGCTTTTACAGGCCTTGTCATTAAGAGGTTAAAAGGGAAACATGATAAATAACAATAATAAACTGGAAAAATCTGTCCTATAAATTAGTTACTATTGGAAATCTACCATTTGTTTTTATGCATTGTGAACCAAACATACCTTGAGAATGCTGTAGCTTCACTGATGCAGAAACATATCTTGTTTAATCCCTGTGCTGAGTGGTTTTGCTGAAAAAATAATTATAAAATTCAGGACCCTGGAAAAGCTAGGTGCTGACTGTCTTCCTTGAATAAACCTGAGCTGGATGACTCCTACACAGCAGCTAGGGGATGGTGCAGTAATTGATTACTTCTGCCTGTCAAGGATAACACAGTGATGAGGTATTCTTGGCTTATACTGGGCAGGACAAGGCTGGAGCAGTGCCATAATTAGGGTAAGAGGAGAAGTACCGAGCAGCCACAGGAGTGACAGAGCCTAATTAGCATAATTGTCTAATTGTTTTTTTCCGCAAAACCACCATATAACTACCATATTTTCAAGGTATAATGCATCATATCAAATGGTAGGTTTCCTTTCAGTATTTTGAATTGACATTGTTCTCTTTAAAGGAAACCTACCATTTGATTTGATACATTATGAAGCAAACATACCTTGACACTGCTGTAGCTACACTGATACAGGATCATATCTTGGTTAATTCCTGTGCTGAGAGGTTTTGCTGATAAAAACAGATATGACATTATGATAATGAAGCTCCCTTGCTTCTGTGGCTGATCCAGCATTTCTCCTAGCACATGTGTTATTCTCTGCAGGAGAGGATAATGTAATCCCTGGGTTGTGCCTGGAGGCATTATAATCAATTGCTGCACTATCCCCCAGCTGCTATGTATGAGTGATCCAGCTCAGGTTGATTAGTCATGTCTTGACTAACCTCCATTTGTAATTAAAAGCTTGTGTCTAATATGTTTGTCTAGGCAGCCAGCCTGACCCAGCTTTCCCAAGGTCCTGAACGTTAGAATTGTTTTTCAGCAAAACCCCTCAGCTCAGGGATTAACCAAGATATGATCCTACATCAGTGTAGCTACAGCATTCTCCAGGTATGTTTGCTTCATAATGCATCAAATCAAATGGTAGATACAATTTAGATACAATGTAGTAACTACATAACTTTTACACTTTGCTATCTATAAGACACTCACAGATGGCTCCAAACTGGAGATCATTAAAAAAAATCTTGAATTCTGGAAGTAAATTCATATCAACAATTACATAAGGATATTTTGTATCCCGGCTCTGATAAATGGTGGGAAAGGGCTGCCCCAAAACCAGTGTCCCTCAATATCTGGCACCAACTCAGCTCACACTAATCTCATTGTAGCAGTTCTGGAAGCAGCAGTCATAGAGTTCACTGAACCCGACTAACGGATGGGAATTTTACATGCGGATAATTTCTGTTTACCAAAAGAACAGTATCTGCAGTGTTGTTGTGTGTGAATTGTTTGGAAGCAGTGAAGCCTTCTCCCAGTCTACTGCAACAATTTATCTATTCACATCCAATGTGGACAAGATGCGACCATACAAGCGGGGAGGGGGGGGGGTAATAATTAAGTGGAAGCTTTCCTACTGTATCAAAGGCACGGAGACATTTTTAGAGTCAGTTTGTCTTGGAAACATTACTTTCTGCACAGATTTCATGGTTATAATTATCTCTATAGGAACATTCCCTCTTAAATTAAAACATCTAAAGGTTTTCTCAGAGGGAGGTTGAGACTTTGATTCGAGCAAAGGTTTCTAGAGCGTAAGGTACCTTTCTATGTTCCGTGTTGTATTTGTCTATATTATATCCAACTATTATTAGGTTTATTGTTTTCTTTTTTGCACTTTCATATACTCTATCCATAGAATTTCTATCCCCATCAATCAATGATCAAAAGCCGAGAGTGCGGGGGAGGGGAGGCTGCGCCAGGCTCTCAAATCCACTTTGTAAAAATTAATTCTTTTGAACAGTAATTGCGTCTCATGTTAGCAACATTCATTTCCAGGTTTATTTACATCGTGGGGATTGTTAGTTCACACTTAGATTTAATGGACTTCTCTTAGAACTGCTTTTGTTGGGTTTTTTTTTACTATTCCCTGTTGGGTTTCTTATAATGATATTAAACTTTACCTCTTGGATTCTCAAGGGGAATGTTAAACTTTATCTTTCAGATTTCATATTTTTGGAGTATAATATGTTGACTGTAAAAATGCAACCTGTCTAGTTTCTACTCATGAGTAGACCCCTAAAAGACCCCCCCCCCCCAGTAGCCACCGTGAGATTGGTCCTGGACTTTTTTTTACTGTTTTTTTTACTATCTATGCATTTTATATAAGGACATTAAACTTTACCACTTAGATCCCTGCGGAAAATGTAAGATTTTATCTTTCAGACACTGATATGGTTTCACATTTTTTGAATATTACTATATGTGAAAATGGGTTTTAAATGGATTGTCCCTCTCTGTGACATCATCATCGCTCTGTGACATCATCGGGGAGAGACGTACTAGTTTAAATGGCTTTGTGGGTGGCATTTAAAGAGTTAATAACGATCACAGGTGTTACAAGAGGTGCTGACTTGAACACCACACCCAAACTTCTGGCTAAAGTCTCGGTTTAGGTTCAGGAAACCTGCTATGTTCAGCACAGCACACAATTCTTATTGTGGGGTCTCATGTCAGTAACCTCCTCCAATCTTGAGTTTAAAATCGTTTTAGAAAATGGGTGGGGGATTGGTAGGGAATAAACCTAGTTTTAGTGACCGATGTCAGGCAGCTGCTGCTAAGGCATATAAAATTATGGGATTTGCCAAGGGACGAATAGATGACGACATAAGCCCAGATGATTGGTAAAGCGCTATGGAATTTGATGGCGCTGTATAAATAAAGATTATTATTATTATAAGGTAGTGCAGTCTGTGCTATGTGCAGTATGCCTCCCCAAAGTGCAGGTTGCGCAGATTATTGAATACTAGGGTGTGGTCTTCATTATTCTGGCCCCTCCTGCACTGCTCGGGAAGTGTGCACCTTTTACATACAGTGTGCGACACAATTATGTTGAGTTGCTATAATAATTGTGGAGCACGGTCCGAACCGGCACCCGAACGCCCCTTTATGTGGCGCAGACACTTCACAAATACATGTGCAAGCAGTTTGTTTGTGGACCATAGTTGTGCCCTTATATATATATGTCACTAGTAAAAGGATGCATAGAGGATACAGAGGAGAGAGTATAAGTATATTAGGAGATGGTTGGATTACAGTACAAATAATGTATTCATATTTGGTGGGAGTGGGAAGAAACTGTTTCTCCAGTATGGACCAATTGCCATCTGCCATATTGTTTCTTCCTCTGGATCAAAACTGCATAACTGAAGTTGGGACCTGATGCTAGAGGCCCAAGAATCTGCCAGATGTTTTATCAAATTTCAACTTGTTTTCCTTAAAATTCATTAGCACAAAGCTACATTTTTAACATGACCCATGAAATGTTCATCTGCTTCACTATATCATATACTGTACAATCTCTGACAATCTCATTTATTAGAAGGATCTCCTCAAGACAAGGTTTCTAGATGCTGGGAACCCAATGATCCTCTGTAAGGAAAGAGGAACTTGGCAGCGAGTGCTCAATTTCCCTGAAGCGCCACACCAGGGTAAATGAAGCATTGCATGGTTACTTTTTAATTTATTAGATTTTCTGAGTAACTCCAGAGTCCTCCATAGTGATACTCTTAGCAGCTACTCTTCAATGTGGATAATTGGTGAAGTACAGCAATTCCCTGGAAACCTCTGAGTCTGTGGGAGGTTCATGGGAGATTTTGGCTGGCATTGGTAAGGCGGTACACCTGCCCGGGCTGGAGTTATCGGCAGTCAGGTGACTCATCACTTCTTTCACCTCATTGAGACGAGTAATTGGCTGCAATAGTCTAGTGACCACCAACAAATCTGGCTCAGCAGAGAACGTTGCCGAACAAAGGTTGGCTTCAGGTTTCAGTAGGCCCCTGGGTGGCAAAGCCTCAGTGGGCCACTTTGCAGTGAATTTACATGGCGGCATTTAAAATTTAGAAACTAATTTAACATACCAAACAGCCCCCTCATGGTTATTTTATATAAATCCCCCTTCGACCCCTATGGATTCATTAGAATGAATGTGGGTCAGCAGCTCTGGGCCTCGGCACTTCCTAGTGCTGATGTTGACCCTGGCCACAACACTAGAAATAGGAGACGAAACAGGGTAATTATAATTTATTCCTTACACCTGCCCTGGGAAGGAAGGGAGGGGGTGGAGGGGTTGCATACCCCAGAAAAATTCTGTTAACTCAAAAATTACTCAATACACTATTAAGACTAATGGGCTAAACCAAATAAAATATGCTGACCAAAATAAGATGCATCAATTTATAAATTGTTGAAATAAAAAACAAAATTATATATAAATAAAATAAAATATTTAAAATATAAAATAAAATATTGTATTGCCCGTTAACATGTAAAATAAACAGAACTGTGGACCCTATTCATAGAATGATCACATGGCTGCCCTAGTTCTCTGCCTAGAAGATTACCATCTATTCATCATGGCTCACAGACTGCAGAGTAAAGCAATATTCTTGATTCAACGTGAAAATGAAAGTACAGGACGTGCACATTTCGCCCGCCTAATATTGTGACAATAGAGAGATGATAATTTACTCTCTATGCAGTGATGCTTATATCAGGATACAGAGACTTAAGGATAAAATCTGCTACTTCTGTCCTTGTGTGAACCTGTTAGTGGATCATTCAGTGAACAGGCTCTTGTATCTCATGGTGGCACCTACTATACGTCAGGGTGCTCCTTTCAGAGTATAGGTTTCTCCTATAGGTTTTATTCTATAAATACTCTAGATTTTAGAACTTTTAATCATATGTGTGAATTATGTGGACCCCCTATGATCAGAAGAACTATAGGTCCTGTGAAGCGCTCTGATTGAGTGCCAGATCTGATCTCCACTTACTTTTATGGAGCTGAGGGACACAGCCAACCTAAAAGTATCATAGATGTGAATGAGCACAGGTTGAGAATGCAAACCTTTAGTCTGCTCCCATTCTCGGATCCCATTCTCACTAATTGATGGAACAACTTGTGTTACTACTTGAATGTCTGTGCCTCCTCAAAAGATCTCAGGATTTGAGATGAGGGGACCCAAACTTCCCGTTCTGGATCGAGTTTTGAGAGCGTCCCGGACTTATTACCAAATTGACTGCCAAACAGCCAAACCGGCATATTAAAGCTCCTAGCAACTATTCATGTATTTGATTGGCCAAGGGTGTCCCCCTATGGCCAATCACAGCCATGGCTACTAGTTAGGGGCGTTAATTTGCCAGATAGGCAGATTAGCAGCCAATAAGGCAATATACTCGGGTTGCGCAAAACATTATGGGGCAGATTTACTTACCCGGTCCATTCGCGAACCGTCGGCGGGTTCTCCGATGCTGATTCAGGTCTTCCGGCGATTCACTAAAGTAGTGCGCCCGATGTCCACCAGGTGTTGCTGCTGCGCTGAAGTCCAGTCGGAGTTCACTGGAGTTCACCAAGCTATCCTGGGTGCAGGTATGTGTGTGTCAAGCATTTTTTTTTAAATTCCGCATTTTTTCCGAAGGCCACGCCCCCAATTTCCTTTGCATGCATGCCGGCGCCAATGCGCCACAATACGATCATGTGCACCAATGCGGCGCAAATTGGTAATTTTCAGGAAACCTGACGAAAAAAAGTGATTCGGCCCCATAGTAAATGACCCCCTATGTGTTGTATGTGTAAAGTATACACACAGATGCAACAAACATTAGGCTCATCATTAACATCATGTATACCGTTATTTTCAATAGTGCCCCACCTGTAAAATGCCAGCTGTATGTGTATAGGTATGAATGTGTGTATTCCCATATACAAATATAGGGTATACAGCAGCAGAGGTCTAGGCCTAAGCCACTGCAGCCCGTAGTTATTTTTACAGAGGAGAATTTATATGAGTAAACCGAAAAAAATGGAAAGTTAGTCAGAATAAAGCACATTGTAAAAGGAATCATTTTTCAGAGACTAAAACTTCTAGAAATGAAAAAAGGAGAGGAGATCACTCCGGAGGATTGGTGCAGCACAGAAGAAGTTGTGAAGTTCTATGATGATAAATAATTGATTGTATCTCAGGCAAAAGGAAGAAATTCATATTACATTTTACTGTATTCTTTTACTTGCCAGAGGATCGAAACTTCCACTGGTATTGTCTTTTCTCCAACACACGGCACAAGCGCTCCTACTGACCAAGTCAAAGGTGAACTCGTGCTATGAGCAAGCTGAATTTCCATAGTTACATACTTTATATGGTTGATTAAGGGGAAACAATTCTATATAACATACCCATCAATGTTATTTAGGTGTAAAAAGGCATCTAGACTAGAGATGAGCGAACATACTCGTCCGAGCTTGATGCTCGATCGAGCATTAGCGTACTCGTAACTGCTCGTTGCTCGGACGAGTATTTCGCCCGCTCGAGAAAATGGCAGCTCCCGCTGTTTTGCTTTTTGGCGGCCAGAAACAGAGCCAATCACAAGCCAGGAGACTCTGCACTCCACCCAGCATGACGTGGTACCCTTACACGTCGATAGCAGTGGTTGGCTGGCCAGATCAGGTGACCCTGGGATAGACTAGCCGCTGGCCGCGCTGCTCGGATCATTCTGTCTCTGGATGCCGCTAGGGAGAGAGCTGCTGCTGCTCAGGGAAAGCGTTAGGGTGTTCTATTAGCTTACTGTTAGGCAGGAGTGATTCTCAAAGAACCCAACAGCCCTTCTTAGGGCTACAATAACGTTCTACTTTTTTTATTTTAATTTGCATCTTTTACCATTTTGTGAGGAATTAGCAGGGGGACTTGCTACCGTTGTGTTTAGCTCTTAGTGGCACACATATCCATAGCAAAGACCGAAGTGGGAAAATTCAGTAGGGGTTGGATTTCTATTAGGCAATAACTCAGTGTCATGGCATAATGGTGCGATTAAGCAGCCTCAGAGGCATCCATGCATGCTGCCCCTGCTGTTTCCTGTCCATTTCCGTGGTGTTTCCATCCTTTTCTGAGGTTCCCAGGTGTTTGGCCAAGCTTCCCTGTGCAGAGCCTTGGTCCCCTTGAAAAATGCTCGAGTCTCCCATTGACTTCAATGGGGCTCGTTATTCGAGACGAGCACTCGAGCATCGGGAAAAGTTCGTCTCGAATAACGAGTACCCGAGCATTTTAGTGCTCGCTCATCTCTAGTCATCTGTTATGTTTGGTTTACTTAGGTATATTGTGTATTGTGTGGTGTATTGTGTTTTACTGAGAAAAAATATGTTGTCAGCAGTAGTTTTTATGCATGTGTACAAATATAGTAACAGATGAGCTAATGTTATGTCAAGGGTATTTTGAATCATTAAAACTCTATTCTTTCATTGTTTTAACAGAGGAAAAGAAGCCAGCACCCAGTTTGCCCAGCACATAAAAAAATTAACTTACATACTCACCTTTTGTGCTGAAAAACTCGGCTTATACACGAGTATATACAATATATACACTAAAAACCCAACAATTCTATCTCCTGTAACAAATTGCCACGCATACAGGAAAAGATGTAGAATGTGGAACAAACAAACAATTATTAAACCAAAAAACAGAAGTTCCACCACATTATATATCATAAAAAGAATATATCAATTTTATTGTGTTTTTCATGTTAAAAACATACAAAAGATTTTTGTTCAGACATGTGCTCAGGGGGTCATAACCCTGGCAAACCACGGCAGGGGTGTGGATAAGACAATGTTTATATTGTTTCAAGTGAAAAGGTCTACATAGAGATATAACATGGGAGGGACCAGATCTATCCAAATGATCAATCAGTCACAAAAAATAAATAGAGACAGAATATATTCGACCTTACCCATGTGTACACAAGCCCCACGCCGTCTTTGTCATTAATTTGTTTCGTATGTTCGGAAATAAGGTTATCTTACCAAAGACATGTTGTCTACTTGTTTTGTTTTTCCACTAAACCACTTTGTTCTCCTTTTGCTCTATTTTCTGTGAATAATATAATAGAGTTTTTAAATTGTGTACATTTTGGTCTTGGATCCATTGTCATGCCCTTATTTTTTGCATTACATTTTATTTCTAGTCGTTCAAGTTTGTTACTTGTGTGGTTACTAGAGATGAGCGAGCACTAAAATGCTCGGGTACTCGTTATTCGAGACGAACTTTTCCCGATGCTCGAGTGCTCGTTTCGAGTAACGAGCCCCATTGAAGTCAATGGGAGACTTGAGCATTTTTCAAGGGGACCAAGGCTCTGCACAGGGAAGCTTGGCCAAACACCTGGGAACCTCAGAAAAGGATGGAAACACCACGGAAATGGACAGGAAACAGCAGGGACAGCATGCATGGATGCCTCTGAGGCTGCTTAATCGCACCATTATGCCAAAATTATGGGCAACAGCATGGCCATGACAGAGTGACCGAATGAGGCTAGATAGCATCTAAAACATCCAATAATTGACCCTGACACTATAGGGGACGGCATGCAGAGGCAGCGGCAGCAGCGGCAGGCTAGAGAGTGGCATGGCAACATACCCTAAATGGACTCAGGCTTCAAACCAATGGGTGGCAGAGAGGAACCAAAGGAGGTGAGCAAGAAGCGCTCAAATAATATCGGTACATGATAAAAGTTTGCCAGTATATTTTGTGGATTACACAGCAGGGTGGCGACAAAGTTAACATGGAAGCCATGAAAACAATCCAAAATTCTGCCTGACACAGCTCGTTTGATAAGGGGACCATGTATGGAGGCAGTGAACTAGTAGTAGATTAAAGGTGCTGCAGTTAAAACTATGTTAGTTGGATCTTGGCATGGAGCTGGCGCTCCGCTTCCAGACGAGCTTTCGCCAATCCAAGCCCCTGTCTCTAGGCTACTCCCCAAACAGCACTTCTAAGAACCTTTTGTATAAGATGAAGTTTAGTAGCGTTCTTCTAAGTTTGGGATATGGCGGGTGAGGGGAATGTAAACATCTGCGCAAGAAGCGCTGAAATAATATCCGTAAATGAAAAAAGTTTTCCAGTATATTTTGTGGCTTACACAGCACGGTGGCGACAAAGTTAACAAGTTTGATGCGGAATGCCCTGTCGAAGCCGAAAATTCACATCGTAGTACATCGTTAATTCGAAGACACCAACTTGTCCTTCCCGATCTCGGTGCTCGTAAATTCGAGTATCGACCCCATTGAATCAATGGGAGACTCGAGCATTTTCAATCGGGGACCAGGCTCTGCACAGGGAAGCTTGGCCAAACACCTGGGAAACGCTCAGAAAAGGATTGAAACACCAACAACGGAAATGGACAAACAGCAGGGGCAGCATCATGGACTTGCCTCTGAGGCTGCTTAAAAAAAATACCAATACTGCACCTTATGCCAAAATTAAGGGCACAGCATGGCATGACAGAGTGACCAGAATAGGCTAATAGCATCTAAAACATCAAATAATTGACCCCTGACACTATAGGGGACGGCATGCAGAGCTGCGCACAGCGCAGGCAGAGAGTGTCTGGCAACATACCCTAAACGACTCAGGCTTCAACCAATGGGTGGCAGAGAGGAACCAAGGAGAGTGAGCCAAAGCGCTAAAATAATCGTACTATAAAAGTTTGCCAGTATAATTTTGTGGATTACACCAGGTGGCGACAAAATTTAACATGGAAGCCATAAAACACAACCAAAATTCTGGCTGACACAGCATGCGTTTGATAAGGGCGGACCATGTATGAGGCAGTGAACTGTTAGATTAAAGGTGCTGCGTTAAAACTATGTTAGTTGGATCTTGGCATGGAGCTGGCGCTCCGCTGCCAGGCAAGCTTTTGCCAATCCAAGACCCCTGTCTCTAACACTCCCAACAGCCGGGCATTCCTCTACACCTAGAGGAGAGGAGGATCCCTCCCATGACAGGGGGCATCACTTACACATTAGAGGAGAGGTGATTATACCATCACCTATACAGGGGCAATCTCTACACATAGAAGGAAAGGATGTTCTACCATCACAATTATACGGTATGTGGTAGAGCCTTATAGACTCCAGAAGGAAATTCGGATATGGAAATGATAGGACCTTTCACAGTGCCAACATATGTAGAAACAACAATGACAGGTTGAGTTTGATGTTTTACTTTTTCCTTCCACATGAAGTTGCCTCTTTGAGAAAATGCCTTTTTCAACTTTATTGTTATTTATAGACATGTATTTCGTTTCACTGAACTTTTCGGGTTCAATCTTGTTTTTTTTTGATGTGTAAGTAAGGGATGTGTGTACAGACACTGAACAAGTGAAATGCCATTTGAGGCCTGCGATCCGAGTCACCCAGGTACCCCTTCAAGTTGTAGCAACTTTTAGCTCTAAAAAACGTTTGGAATGAAATTCGTACTCACAATTTCTCAAGGGGTTTAACTCAAGAAGATCGGTACTTTTAAGAGAGATCTCTGTTATTGCTGAGAATCTGTAAGAAAGAAAAAAGCCACAAAGAGGGAGAAGTAAATAATTTCTATTAGCTTCCTGCAGTAGGTTGTTGTGTATTCATGCTTCATTACCTGTCGAGGAAGCCAATCACTAAATCATTGTCAACAAGGGAACCAAAAAATAACCTTTAACTTCTGTAAGAATGTAACTGTAACCGCTTAGATAATGAAGATATGGAAAGAAGAGCGTCATCTATATTCAGTGTTAAGGGGGGGCCCAGGGGCAGTACAGTAGAATAAATGGAGCTAAGTATTTACTTGAATGTATAGACAAATGCGTTCAACAAAAAATTTGAAGGTTATCTATGATTGAGTGGTTGATTGACAGGTTGAGTGTTGGAGAAACAGCAACTTCAGTAGATGTTAAGGACTCAAGCAGTTTGTACGTTAGGGGCTTGGAGCCAGGGTCACTTCGAGGTCGTAATAATTTTCAAACTTTTAATATATAAAATGATTTTGAGGTGTTTTTCGTGACACATCGGGCAGATGTATAAACTGTCAGAATATCTAATGTGACACATGGCAACAATGACAGATCTCAAGCTTTTTTACCAGTGCTCAATGAATATTTTAAAGGGGAGGGGTGATTGGTTGACAATAGGTACACTAAGAATTTGCGACTTTCAGACAGCTTGATAAATCTGCCCATCATTGTAGTTTAGGTAGATTAGTAGATGGGTTTTTGGGGGGAAACAAAAATTCAAAAATTAGGAAAAATTAACAAAAAAAATGTTCTATTTTTTGAAAAAGTCATGTAACTGTAATTTTTTGTGGTAGAAACTTGCCTATTTCTCTTCTTTCTGTTCCAGATTTTTTTTGTACATTTGTATTTTTTTACGAATGTTAGAAGGTTAGAAGGTAGAATGTTAAAGGTATTAGATTTAGTAGTAGTTTCAAAATAAGTGCACTTCACATCTCGCACATTGCAGTTGCACTAACTACCACCTCAAACACACAACATGCCACTACACCTCCTAGACACACCGCCATGCCACTATACTTCTCCCACACCAGGTGGCCATAATACCACCTCCACCAAAGATGCTGCACTACTACATTCTCCACAAACAACATGACTAATTATCATTCTCCGCATACGGACGCGCACTACTAAAACCTTGCATATGGGTCTGCATTTTCTACTAAATCCTCCGCACACACGTGCCTACTACAACATCATCCGCACTATGGTGCAAACTACATCCTCCGCACTATGACGTGCACAACTACTCCTATCCGCATACGGCACGCATACTACTCCTCCAAACTACTACAATCAAAGGCATTATCAGTGCGGTTGGGGGGGGGACTGGACAATGTGGGAGCATAAACAGGAAAAGACGTGAACAGTGCTAGGATACGCAAAATGAAAAAAAAGATGCTGGGGGAGGGGGTAAGGGTAGGCTTTTGGAACAGTGGGGGTTCGCTTTATTAAGGGCCGAGATCGCGTTTTCCGAGTGTTACCCCGAATTGTTCGTTTTCGACCGCTTGTCTTTAATGCAACGCGGATTTTGGCGCACGCGATCGGATTGTGGGCATCGGCGGCTGGCATGCGAGCGACGGAAATCGGGGGGCGTGGCCGAGACGAAAACCCGACGATTCGGAAAAATCCCGCCGCAGTTTAAAAACCGAAAGTGGTGCATAAGGACCGCCTTACCTTCACCCTGGTCCAGATCGTGTGCATTCCGGCGCGATGAGTTACTTCGGCAGCAGCCGCCACCTGGTGGACGGCGGAAGAAAACTACTTATAAATCCCGGACGGACCGAACTCCAGAGACGGAGGAAAAGAGGCCGCCGCTGGAACGCGAATGGACCGGTAAGTAAATTGCCCCAGTATCTACAAAACAGATCACAAGTATCTGCTCTCCAAACACCACCCAAATGCTTGACATGGTTGCTTGGCGAAAGTGGGGAGGGATATTTAGATTGTCATGACTTACAGTATGTACTGGCCAGGCGGGCGCGGGCGATTGAAATTGAGGACACAATCAAATTGTTCCTGTGATTTCATGGGGCGGTGCACTCTATCGATCCCAGGATCGAGGGTGCCTCATCAGAGAACAAGAAGCACCTGCGGAGCGATATATGGATCACTATGAGCACTAAGTCACTCCGCTAAGACTGGTCAATATTATTGGTCACAGAATGGCAACTGGTAATTGGTGGTCCTACAAACTGCATGTGGTAAACTTCTTCCCTCACATGCTGAGATCAGCCCTGAGGGAGAAGGGAAGTGCCATGGAAGCAGGGAGAGAGAAGGAGAGGGAGAGACGCAGGAGATAGAAATATATGCGTTTTTGGTGTTTTGACCGGGGGGGGCCCAAGCTTTTTAGGGGCACATGGCACCCAAAACCACCCCTTCAAAGGTATCACTGAGAAGGACCTTCAGCCATTGAGATCCTTTATACATGTCACAAGAGCTATTTTCAGGACCTTTGAAGGTCTCCAAAGCTGTCCCAAAAAGTGATATTGAAAACAGTAAGAAGGGACACGAGGAATTACTCCATTCCTCCATAAGTTATTGTCCCGTTCATTGTCCAGAGACAATGAGCAGGCATATTAGAACCCAAAATAAGTAGGGGTTTCAGACCACCGTGGTAGGGCTGTGAATTCACCACTGACGGACCGTTTACAGACCTTCTTGTAAACTCCGGCACTTTGGTCGACCATAAGGCATCACATGAGCTTGGAGTCCTGTCCTCTATCATTAGTTGCCTGGGAAACAGAAGCATCGAGGATTCACTGACTGACCACAGTTGTTTGACAGCTCCTCCTATTATACAGATTAATCGCTCTTGGACTCATTGGGGTCTTTTTTGCCAATTATCAAGGAGTTTAGTGGGTTATAGTAGACCTCGAACGAAGTACTTTTCTGAAATTTTAAAGAAACCTATCTGGAATCAATTGGCCTCCAGGCGTACAGACATTCCATGTATAGGTTTAAGGTTTCATGATATAGAATTTGCAGTTGTAACTAAATTACCAGCTTTGGTTGTAAACCTTTGAAACACCCTCGCGAGCTGCAATGGGCGAGGTAGGTTGCTGAAACGTACCACACTGCATGTAATCACCTTACAATACCTGGTTCTGATAGGACAATAGGGATATTGCAGTGGTTATCCTGCCTGGCAAGGGCAGATGTGAATCTGTGATGTAATTATGTCAACAAAGTCCGTGTTACATCCTGTCTTTGTGCATGAGAGGTATGTGGAGAGCAGCCACCACTGGACCAAAGGGAGGGAATAATAACCCCCTAGCATGATGTTTCTAGAGGAGAAAGAGAGAAAGTCTCTCTCAGAGGAGGAGAGGGGAGGAGAGCAGTCTCAAAGGGAGAAGAAGGACCGGCGCCTAGTCCGGCCCTCTGGGTCTGACAGCACGAGCAGAGAGTAGTTAGCTGAGCAGCAGTCAGAGCTATAGCATACAACGCACCAGTGCCAGGACAGCTAGCCCATGCATGAAGGGAGATAGACGTGAGTTAGTGTAGTGAGGAAAAAAAGGGGTATCATCCTTACCTTCAAGGGTGATGAACTGGAAAGAGATACAGGACCGAGCTGAAGCTGAACATCTCTAGGACCCAAGCTGCCTACCCAGCTGCACTATACATCCAGGCGAGTGAAATAATCCTGTGCTCCCTACCAAATTACCTCTCCAGTACTCCACCTGTTAAAGGACGTGGCTGCGTATCCTGCGTTGCAAATAAACGAACGTAAGTGGTTCCTTCCAACCTTCTGCCTCCGTCTGGTCCCTGCCTGAGATACCCCTGCCTCCATCACCAGGCACCCTGTCATACCCAGAGACTCCACACTCGCGGACATTAAGGGGTGCCCAGGAGATCCGCTTATAGCAGCCTCATTCATCATTTATGTGCAAACCACCCTGCTGGAGACCATGCACAGGCGTGAGACAGCCCTCCGGTTCCCCCGTACCAAGCCACAGTGACAACAGGTGCTTAGGCGCACGCCAGCAACTCAGGTCCGCGGCGGCCCAGGCGCGATCCAGGCCTCCTTTAAGGGCTAGGCCCTAGGTGGGATGATGTGCACCTTATCCATGTAAAAAAAACAAGGGGGGTCCATTGGTTCATGATACCGTCTCCACTGAGGCATGATAGGTCACACTGATCAATGGGCCTCCTGTTCAGCGCTCCGTTTCATGTGGTCTGTGGCACAGTGAGACAATGGCCTATATGGGAACAAGGAGTCTGAGCAGGGTAAGTTATTTATTTTTGTTTTAAATATTCGCACTGCCCCAGTTCCTTCTCACGAAGTTTTTAAATGGAAAAAAAAACAAAACAGGGGTCAGTCTAGGTTTCAGGAGGCCCCTAAGACGAGAACAGAGCTCAGTGGCGCCCTTGAAGTGAGGTATTAAAATTTCGTAATAAAACAGTCTAATCCGTTCCCTAATTAATCTAACACCAAACACAACCACCCTCCACACCCTATGGAGTCACAGATACAGCCCACCTCTAACCCCATGGATTCCTGAAAGACAACTTATGTGGGCCCACAGAGCTCTGGGCCCGGCACAATGCCCCTGAACAAAAACCATTAACCTCATAGTTGAATGGAAAATCTATATGGACACAAACATGTTGAAATGTCAGTAAATATCTAATTAAGAGAAACACATTGGGGTGGTTTCTTTGCCTAGGCAAAACTAACCGAAAAATCATATTAAACTTGTCCATTCTTTGTGTTTCATCTCCCAGCCTGAGCACAAACATGAATTTATTATTGCCACAAAATGACACGATCTGTGCGCCTTTGTCTCGCCTCTGTGTGATATTCAGAGCGAACATACGGCTGTTAAAAGTAGTTGACAAATATGATATAGAAGACTTGTGTCCTAGAGCACATGGATTTCGATTATTCCATCGACGATATCGCGAATCTAAATCCCACGGACCACTTCAATGTCTTCTATGGAGAGCACGTAATATTGGGTCAGCAATAAAGCGAATATTTCATCATCGAATGGATTCCCGCGATATAATTATTGATGGGCTTGCGGTCCATGTGTCCTTTATGTTGCTGATTTTGTGCTCGCTGTTTTAAATAAATACCAAAAAGAATCTAAAAGGAACTTGCTTTGCACATGTTGGGAATGTGAGATTTTAGCAGGGAGAAGATTTTGGCTTTCTGAGTCGCCCTCAACTAAAAATTCAATAATTCAACGTAACCTCTTTATGAGCATTTGTTAATCATTACAGTTTAACACAACAAGATGTAATCTGGTCCATGTTTTTCTGAAACAAAAAAAATATATGTTTTGAATGCAAGATATACAATAGTATACTTATAGGGAACCTGTCATCAGGATTTTACCTTTCCAATAGCTTTTTTTTAATACTGCATGAATATATTTTACACCAATTAAAAATCCCTGTTTGTCACACACAAGCACAGAACACACAGCTGTGATACTGCTTTCTCACACACAGATCTGCTACCTATATACGCTACACAAAGCTCTGCCACATCCATCCATTTGCACACAGCTCTGCATACATCTATTCACTTACAAACAGAGCTGCACATTTATAGACTCAAGACAGCTCTGCTGCATCCATTCATTTACACTGCTCTGCTACATTCATTCACTCAAAACATCTGATAAATCCATTAACCCCTTAAGGACGGAGGGTTTTCCGGCTCATCTCTCGCTCTCCAACTTCAAAAATCATACTTTTTTTATTTTACGTGTACAGGCTGTGTGTGAGGGCTTTTTGTGCGTAATAAATTTTACTTTCCCGTAATGTTATTATTTACATGCGTGTATTGCGAAGCTGAAAAAAATTCCAAATGTGGAAAAATTGAAAAAAAACCGTCATGTTCTGTGGGCTCAGTTTTTACGACTTAACTCTTCGCTCCAAATAACCCACTACTTATCTTTGTGGTGCTTGTTGGTGGGTGATACCAAATTTATACAGTTTTATTGGGTTTTATACATTTCAAAATTAAACGAATGTGACAAAAAAAAAAAAATTTTTTGCCATTATTCTGACGCTAATAACTTTTTATACATTTGGTGCACGGAGATGTGTTGAGGGGTCATTTTTGAGAAAGGAGGACGACGTTTTCATTGCTACCATTTTGAGGTCTGTGCAACATTTGATCATTTTTATTAATTTTTTATGTTATGTAAAAAGGTGTTAAAGTCGCTATTCGGACATTGGGCGCCATTTCCCGCCTGGAGGGTCATCGCCGCCCGTAACCGTTTTTATATTTTGATAGATCGGCATTTTGGACCGGCGTTCTGATACCTAATAGTTTGTGATTTTACTGTTTATTATGTTTTATATCCGTTCTAGGGAAAGGGGAGTGATTTGAACTTTTAATATTTTATTAATTTTTTTTATTTTTTTAAACTTTTTTTTTTCTTTTTTTTTTCACTATTTTTTAGACCATCTAGGGTACATTAACCCTAGATGGTCAAATCATTCCTACCATATACTGCAATACTACAGTATTGCAATATGTGGCATTTTTGCAGGTCATACATTACAATGAGCCACTGGCATAAGCCATGTAGCCTCGTGTCAAAAGAAGACCCGAGGCTACCATGGTAACCAATCGCCGCCCCCCGATGACGTTCGGGGGCGCGACGATCGGAAAAAAGATGGCGGCGCCCACGCGCTGCCGTCTTTTAAACGCCGATGGCGACTTTGCCGGCGGCGTTGAGAGGGTTAATAGCACCAACCGCGGTTATTAGCGGTGGGGGTTTTCTGCAAAATGCAAAAAACCCCACCTTTGTATGAAGAGGCCTCAGCCCGTGAGCCCTCTTCATACATCCCTTATACCTCTGCGCCGTAGAGCTACGGCGCAGAGCGTTAAGGGGTTAATTTGCACACAGCTCTACTACATCCATCACTTACACACAGATCTGCTACATCTATAGACTCACAGACATCTCTACTACATCCATTCATTTACACTGCTCTACTACATTCATTCACTCAAAACATATCTGCTAAATCCATTCATTTACACTGCTCTGCTACATTTATTCACTTAAAACAGATCTGCTTAATCCATTAATTTGCACAAAGATCTGCTACATCCATTCATTTACGCACAGCTCTGATACATCCATTCACTCACACACAGATCTTCTACATCCAAAGACTCACAGACAGCTCTGCTTCATCCATTAATTTACACACAGCTCTGGTCTACCCAATCAATCACACACAGTGGGGCTCATTTACTAAGGGCTCCGCGGCAGCACTTTCATTTTTCAGTTTTGCGTCAAATTCCGCTGGGATTTTGGCGCACGCGGTCGGATTTTGCCGCAATTTTCGCTAGCTTTCACACGACGGGGGCATGGCCTTCGGACAACCCAACGGATTCGGAAAAACCACGGAATTCAAAAAACGAGATGCACCGAGAAGAAGAAGGTGAACTCGGCGCAGCAGAGACACCTACTGGATATCGGGCGCACGACCTTAGTGAATCCCAGCAGAACCCAAATCCACGTTGAACAACGTGCCACGGGATAGCGACAGGACCGGGTAAGTAAATGAGCCCCAGTATTTTTCTACAACCATTCACCCACAAACATCTTGATACATTCACTCACTGAGGTCTGCTACATACATTCACTCACATGATCACACTCTGCACATCTACATCCATCCGCATACACACACAGCTCTTCTTAAGGCCTCTTTTACCTGGGCAGGCATACAAACGCGAATCATGGCCATCATAGAGCATCTTTTTCCTGTGCACGGTACGGTAAAGTCGCACAAGTGTGTGTTCATCGTACCGTGGCTGGGCGCCATAGCCATCTATGGGGGCGTATATATATATGATACAGTAATTCCCAATCTGCTTTCAGAATTACTGGTTCCACTCACTTTCGGGCCAATAAATCTGGCCAACATATGGGGTGAGGTTTTTTTGGACCATACTCATCCATGTGACGTGCCCTATATGACTATGATGAAAATACCCCTTTAAATTAAAAGGTATCCTATATCCAAAAAATGTGGATAAAAAGAGATTTTTATGTGACTTTTGATTTATGTCTCTTTTATAAAAAAATATTTCCAAGATCCTTTATTTTTGTTTCCTTGCTCTCCACCGCTAGATCTATTCTCTCCCACAGCAGGGGGGCCGACCAACCGAGGGTCAAATCTCCCGGGGTCTTGTCTTTCTATAAATATAAGTGAAGAGCACTTCCAATATTTCTGTTTTTGTGTCATTCACTTACAATTTTCTTCTTTTCTCCCTTTCTACTTAATTGGGTCAATTATTTCCAAATGAATAAAAAATGTTGTTCTTAATTAGAGGGGACGTCTGGAAACTATAAGAGACCGTTTAGGCCTTTTCAGAAATAGGCTGCAATTATCCACAAAGCTTTCTCATTTTTCTAAATTCAAGTGAAATATTTAATGATTCGTCATAAATTACGGGAGCGGTTATTACAAGATAGTATGCATGATTTATAAGCTGGCACTTTGGATTCAATGGAGGGAAAATACATGGAATAGGTGAGATTCTTCTACGGATAAATATTGTGATATATGAGGATAGCGCTTATTACAGCCTGCAATCTGGCAGTACCCATCACATCTGTCCTCTCATGAATACAGCCTCCAGTCACATGATGGAGACCATGGTTCGAAGCATCATTGTAAAGCAGTGTAAAGGCGCTTCTTCCTGGTCCCTCAGGTCAGATGAACTATTCTAACTCCAGGAAGGAGAAAGATAGTAAGGAATATCACTCAGCCGTGGTTTACATAGTAGCGAATAGGAACAAACAGGCTGCAGTTACAACTTCACAGGAGCCAGCTGTTTCTGACTTCATGCCCTATTGATTGGTGTGGGGGACTAGAAATCCATCAATAATCACCAAAGCAAGGGTGCACTAGCCATGAGGTGAGTGAGTTGAGCGCCTTGCCTCAGGCAGCACCACCTGCAGCAAGATGGGAGGCAGCATCAGGGGTGCAGTTATCTGCTACAAAAAAAAGGACCTGACGCTTAACATCTCATGTCAGCAGATGAGAACCCACTTACTCAAAAAATAAATGGAATGGTTCGTGGTAGGTACGGGATAGAAAAAACTGAAAAGCAAAGTCTGGTAGGAAAGTTATGCTCCAGCATCACTGGCAGGATGGCAGGCAGCCCGGATCCAGGACCACTAGCAGGATGGTAGGATGCCGAGTTACAGGACCATCGGCAGGATGGTAGGAAGCCGGGTTCCAGAACCATTGGCTGGATGGTAGGATGCCGGATTCCAGGACCGCTGGCAAGAAGGCAGCATCGCTAGTAGCATATCGTGTACCAGGATCACTGGCAGGATGGCATAATTACGGGTTCCAGCTTCACTGGCAGGATTGTGGGTTCCAGGACTGCTGCCAATAAGGCAGGATGCTGGGTTCCAGGACCATTGGCAGGATGGCAGGATGCCAGGTTCCAGGGCCGCTGACAGGATGGCAGGATGCTGGGCTGCAGGATCACTGGCAGGATGGTAGGATCCCAGGTTTCAGGACCGCTGGCAGGATTCCAGGACCACTGGCAGCATCCTGGGTTCCAAGACCGCTGTCAGGATAACAGGATGCTGGGTTCCAGGACCATTGGCAGGATGGCAGGATGATGGGTTCCAGGGCCGCTGATAGGATGGCAGGATGCTGGGCTGCAGGATCACTGGCAGGATGGTAGGATCCCAGGTTTCAGGACCGCTGGCAGGATACCAGGACCATTGGCAGGACGGGATACCAGGTTTCAGGACCACTCGCAGGAAAGCAGGATACCGGGTTCCAGCATCACTGGCAGGATGGCAGGATCCCGGGTTCCAGGACCGCTGGCATGATGGCAGGGTAAACAAAGTTCCAGCAAACCCAAACAGGCGTACATTACCAAAGTCTAGTCAGCCACAGGTAAAAGCCCAAAACAGGTATAATGATCCTCCATAAAACACCAGACTCCCAGCCTTTTATCAGCCCCAGATCCACACCCACCGTACCAGCCCTAATCACAATTACCAGCAACTCAGCTTTCCAGAGACAAAGGACAGCTGGATGTTCACAAGCCTGCCTCCAGAAGGTCATGAAAATGACCTGATATATTACCACTGGCTGGGGCGGGGCTGGGGGGATGAGGGCCCCAGCAGAGAGTTTAGTTTCACCGCTGCACCAAAGGTAATTATTTAATGAGATCACAGCAATGCAGTCTGTCAGATTTCCATAGGAGCTTGTACTTGTCTTAATTTGCCATTATGGTAATGAGTAATTGTCATGCTTTTATTTATATTTTTCCTTTTTACAAGCCTGTCATCTCCCTTGACATGTCTGTTTTAGCAAACAATTGTATTCCTGATTATACAGCGTGACAATTTTGGAGGATTTTTTTTCCTTTAAACCAGTTTGGAGTCAAAGTGCTTTGCATCTTCAAGACTATTCGATATTTGTTTGTTCATGTTGTTTTAATGACTGTCATTTTTTATATTGTTTTGGGTTTTTGATGTGATTTTTGTGGGGTTTTGTTTCTGGAAGGAATGCAAGATTCTTATTAAAGTGTTTTATGTTCACTTTTTATTTTAAAGCTAAAAAATTTTAAGAAAATATTTTTTATATATATATTAGCAATTTTATATCAGCCCTGCCTTCTTGCCTCTGTGTATAGTGGGCGATACAGGAGAACAACAAAGGTGATCCCAAAATGCAGACATGAAACAAGACAAAAAAATAGGTACATGCAATAAGGGCGGAAAACAATCCAAGTCACAATTGAGATAGCATATAAGGTACAGAATCGCATATACAAAAAGATAGTCAAAGAACGAGAGTCAAATATTGGAAACCAGAAGTACAGAAGTTTAGCAGGTGAAATATGGGTAGTAGAGCTAGGAAGAAAATATAACCAGCAAGATAAATATCCACACACAGGATACTTATCAGACTAGCATACCTACTCCAGGTGAAAGGGGCAGAGCACTAAAAATCTGAGAATGTTAACCCATGCTGTACCAGGGAAAAGCTTAATCAGCAGCCCAGTCACTTGAGCCCTGTTCAGATTGCCAACTTAAGCTCCATGCAGCACAACTCCACACGGCACCCCTAAAATATTGCAGTCACTTACAGTATAATGGGGCATGTTCCTAATATATATTATCCTCACAACACGACGGAACATACTATCTCCCACATAAAACATCTTTTATATAGTCACCCGAATAAATTATAGTATCTACTCCCCCCTGTAGTATACAGCCTCCCCCAGTATACACAGCCTCCCCTGTGTACACATTTTCCCTCCAGTACACACAACCTCCACTATGTACACAGTCTCCCTCCAATATACACAACCTTCCTCCAGTATACACAGCCTCCCTCCAGTAAACACAGCCTTCCCTGTGTACACAGCCTCCCTCCAGTATACACAGCCTCCTCTGTGTACACAGCCTCCCTCCAGTATACACAGCCTCCCCTGTGTACACAGCCTCCCTCCAGCATACACAGCCTCCCGCATATACACAGCTCCCCTGTGTACACACCTCCCTCCAGCTATACACAGCCTCCCCCA
The DNA here is from genome assembly GCA_019512145.1 of Engystomops pustulosus. Lineage (NCBI taxonomy): Eukaryota > Metazoa > Chordata > Amphibia > Anura > Leptodactylidae > Engystomops > Engystomops pustulosus. The sequence continues at coordinate 19,264,928 of CM033651.1, forward strand.
CATCACAGCCTCCCTCCAGCATACACACCCTTCCTCCAGTATACCCGCTCCCCTATACACAGCCTCCTCCCGTATGTACACAGCCTCCCTCCATTATCCACAGGCACCCTGTATACACAGCCTCCCCTAGTATACACACCCTCCCCCCAGTATACACAGCCACCCCTGTGTACACAGCCTCCCTCCAGTATACACAGCCACCCCTGTGTACACAGCCTCCCTCCAGTATAGAACCCTCCCCTGTGTACACAGCCTCCCTCCAGTATACACAACCTTACTCCAGTATACACAGCCTCCCCTGTATACACAGCCCCTCTATTACACCACAGAACCCTCCCCCCAGTAACACACCACCCCTGTGTACACAGCCTCCCTCCAGTAACAACACAGCCACCCCTGTGTCACAGCCTCCCTCCAGTATAGAACCCTCCCCTGTGTACACAGAGCCTCCTCCGTATACACCCCTTACTCCAGTATACACAGCCTCCCCTGTATACACAGCCTCCCTCCAGTATACACAGCCTCCCTCCAGTATACCCAGCCTTACTCCAGTTTACACAGCCTCCCCTGTATACACAGCCTCCCTCTAGTATACACACCCTCCAGTATACACAGCCTCCCCTGTATACACAGCCTCCCTTCAGTATATACAGCCATCCCTGTGTACACAACCTCGCTCCAGTATACACAGCCTCCCCTGTATACAAGTTCTTCATAAATATTGCCACTCTTGGGCTCCTTGGTACAATGAGCATCGTTGCAACACCACAGCCTACCTGAGTATTTGTGCTGACCATGTCCATCCCTTTATGACACAATGTACCCAACATCTGATGGCTACTTTCAGCAGGATAATGCGCCATGTCATAAAGCTGGAATCATCTCAGACTGGTTTCTTGAACATGACAATGAGTTCACTGTACTCAAATGGCCTCCACAGTCACCAGATCTCAATCCAATAGAGCATCTTTGGGATTTGGTGGAACGGGAGATTCGCATCATGGATGTGCAGCCGACAAATCTGCGGCACGTGTGATGCCATCATGTCAATAGGACCAAAATCTGAGGAATGCTTCCAGCACCTTGTTGAATCTATGCCACGAAGAATTGAGGCAGTTCTGAAGGCAAAAGGGGGTCACACCGTTACTAGCATGGTGTGTACCTAATAAAGTGGCCGGTGAGTGTACAGCTCTGTATACTGGAGCAGGAAAAAGTTTTTGAAGCAACTTTGGGGGTTTCTTGGTTTTAATTTTTTTAAAATCTATATAACATTATAAAACCTACATAGATTTGGTATCCCGTGATCGTACCGACCCAAAGAATAAAGTAGAGAGTGCATTTGAAGCGTATCGTTAAACTGTAAAAACTGTGTCCACAAGACAATGGAACAGATGTGTTTTTTTCTATATTGCATTTTTAATTTTTCCAGCTTTCCTGTAACCGGAATGAATGAAATGTTGTCACTAGGAGTTCAATTTGTAGGCAAACAACAAGCCTAATACAACTTGTAAACAGAAGACAAATGAAACATAGGATACCCGCATTATTATGAGTTATTCTATGTGATGGGCAATTCCTGGCTCCAATGTCTGGTTGTATATCCATGGTTGGAATATCTATAAGGTGGCACAATAGGTAGGTAATAAGTGCTCAGCAAGGAGACAGTCTGATGTGAGGACGAAACCAAACATTAGCCTAATTGGGGTCCATAAAAACATCACTGAGTGGTCTGTTTTGTGCTGGCAGCCATAACTGAAGTTTTCATGAGCGTCAGTCAGCCGTCCCTGCTCCAGTATGAAACCAAATACTAGTTTATACTGTAAGGGAAGGGGGGGTGGGTTTCGGCGAAGCTCACTGTGACATTCCACAATGCATCCATATAAGTGTTTATACCAGGAGACAATACTAAAACAGATTTGAAAGTTCTATCAACAGTCTGGAGAAGGAGAACTACTTGACAACAGCTGACCACACTATCAAAACGTGGAGTTTGACTGTGTAGTGGGCCGGGGGCGCTAGATTCAGAATTTGTGGTGCCCGTTCTTCGTGAATCTGGTGCCCCCTCCACTGCTCCAACAGAGTGCACAACTTTTTTTGGTGCACCTTTAACATTGGGGCATGCGACACAATTCTGTCAGACACTGCATGATAAATGTGGCGCACTGTCCGTCTGTGCACCGGATGCCTATTTCGGGTATATCTGGACACTCTTAACCGGTTAAGGACCGGGCCCTTTCCCGTTTTTTCATTTCCATTTTTCACTCCCCACCTTCAAAAATCATAACTTTTTATTTTACACGTAAAAAAGCTAGTGACGGCTCGTTTTGCGTACCAAATTGCACTTCATAGTGATCGAATTGAATATTCCATGCCATGTACTGGGAAGCGGGAAAAAAAATAATTAATGGGTTAACCGAAGTAGCTCTCGGTCTCGTGAGACCCGAAGCTACCATGACGACGGGAACGCCGCTCCCCGATGACGTCACGGGGAGCTGCGATCCTCGGGGAAAGATGGCGATCAGGAAGTAAACACCGCGATCGGTGCCGGCAAAGAAACACCCGCGAGCCCTTCAATACATCGGAACGCAAACCGGGCGGGCGCGAAAAGGTTAAATACATGTGTGAAGCAGTGTGCACTGAAAAGAAAGTGCAAAGTCAGACATGTGATCATATGTAGGGGTTGTTATTGATCACTTTTTTCCTGTGTTTCGTGTCCATATTACACAAAACAGAGGAAGACGCACAGCCACAGCTCAGGGGTTACCCTTAATTGTCCTTGTGGTTTTCTAAACGTTATTGTCCTTTTGTTGCACCTTTATAAGGGCAGCATGAGCGCAGTTTGCGGCTCTTTTATAAACGGGGCAAATAGCGCCCTACCGGAAGCAATTACTAAGGAATTGTGAAAGTCAAACAAAAATCCAATCCCCATTTACCGATGGATCAACAAAAAAGGATTTTGGTAGAGCAGACAAACACAGGGGCAACAGCGCTGTCGCTGCAAAATCATTACAGGAGCCGTGTGGAGCCAAACTTGCCAGACAAACCAACAAACTCAATTGCCATGTGGCTACCGCAAGACGAGCATATAAGTCAGTGATGGCGAACCTTTAGTGGCGAGTGCCAAACTGCAAACTCAAAAACCCCCCTATTTATCGAGAGGTGCCAACCAAAAATTAAAGCAGTAACTTATTGCTCCCTGTCAACAACTTTCAATCATTGGCCTCTTGAGGACAGCAAACACGTAGGAAAGATGGAAAATTTGCATAATTGTAGGCTCTTTCTAGGGTCCCTCTGTACACAGAGAATCGTGGGGCCGCCGAGGTCCTCCAAAGATAATCCGGCCCTGTCTACTCATTCTCACTTTTCTACAGTCCAAGTAGCGAAAGTAGATATCAAAATATGACTGGAAGCAGCATCTTTTAAGTGTTTGGAACTGCAGGAAATGTCTTGAGTCCTGTATGGTGTGCTGGGGCGAAGGCCCGGGTGCCACAGAAAGGGCTCTGAGTGGCCGCCTCTGGCACCCGTGCCATAGGTTCGCACCACTGATCTAAGTGATTCATCTGAAGAAGAGGATGAACCACTGCAAGAACAGGAGAAAAAAAGTTTCACAGTGGTTGAGAGAGTTTGCTCATCGAAAGTAAGATTGATGTCCCAAACCATTATATATTTGTGGTTGTCAAGCATATTTGTTAACCTTTTTTTTTTTATTTTTTTTTTGGTGGTAAAATTAGGAGCCTCAGCTTTTATTGGAGAGTTAATATTGTATTTTTTTGCATCATTTTTAGTAAAAAGGTGAAAACAATTCTGTGACGTTGTTAATTTTTTTAATGTTGTTAACGTTGCTAAATATCTTGGAATAAAGTTGACTGATGGGCAAAGGTGGGTCAAGACTGAAAGAGAGATTGCAGAATAACGCAAAAAACATTGGTGAACAAGCAGAAAAATTCCATTGTTGCTACGACCCTCATGAAGAAGAAAAGGAGTTCTGCGCATGCACAATAGCCCCGGCTTTGAGCAGTGACCATGGACGAGGGATACGCTGGTAGGAGGATCAAAGAGGCTAGGGGGCTGGAGTAGCCGACCGGTAGCCTCAGCTCCGGCACTCTAAGCTCAGTAGCCTCTTTAGAAAACTAGACATATAGGGCACTAAGTTATAAAAAATACAGAGGATGTGAGGTAGCCTTAAAAGGGCTATCCTCATGTACAATAGAGGCATACCACAACGGATCCAACTAATAGTTAGACCATGGTGGGAGGTTTCCTTTAGCAATGTCACAGTGCCACCAGGAGTTAGATGTGTGACCCTTGTGACTCCCACATATCATGAGGATCCGATGCATGAAGGTGGGTCCATCCAGAGGGCGAATGCTCATCCATCTCTTGAGAGAGAAAGCCAATTCAGCACTCTCATTAGGGCCATAGCATCCATATACCATAACTCCCACTCAATAAAACAGGGGAAATAGGACCCTTTTATCACATCAGTGGAGAATCCCTACTGATATCTCTGGCTCTTCCACTCAACATAAACACACTATGTTCACAGACTGGTCTAATATTGCAGGCCATTTGCTGAACAATGTCTGAGGCTGCAGTACCAGGCACTGCCTATGAAAAACTTGTTGCGCGGTGACAAAAAATGGTTCCATATTTCATATTCACAGGATGGAGTTGATAGTAGAAAGTTCAGCCATGTCTGTGTTTGGCTGGAAAGTATAGATTTACATAATGATGGGCTCTACAGCCTTAAAGGAAATTATCAGGAGTTCTGAAAAATGTCTTGGGGCTGGGGCAAAAAAAAAAAAAAAAAAAAAAACCCACCAGTTCCTGCATTGGATGGTACTTCTGGTCTATGGGTATCAGAAATGATGGGGGTCACAAGGCCCACTTGGGCCACCTTATGGCCTCCTAAGAACATGAGATGTCAATTCTGAGGACATAGAAATGCCATCTTGTGAGCAGGGCGAGAACACAGATTGGCCGATGCTGGTCACATGATTTCTAATACTTCCTGTCCAGGTGCCAGAATTTGAAGTGCCCTACACAAAAAAAAAAAATGTGTGCTTGTAAGAAATCTTTGCATTTTGCTACCCCAACCAATCTCCCAGAATTCTGAGATTTATAATGAAATAGCATTTTTTTTTACTCCACTGATTTTACTCCAAGATTGTAGTAGTTATAGGCTGTGGCCTTCATACTGTCCAATCATTGATGGCGGATGTCAGATGGAATAGAACACCCAAAGTTCAGATTTTAGATATTTAGGTGCACTCAACCATGTGATTCTCCAGTCCTGAATTCGTGCTGTATGAATCCGTATATACCTGACGATTTTCATCGTATGTGCACGTATGTCACCCATTCATACCGTATCTGTTTAAAATAAGTTGGCTGGCAAATAATGGATGGCTGGCTGACAGAATGCTCCTCCCACTAGTTCTGGATATGCACGTAATACGTAGCATACAGTGCACAACGTATGCATCCCTATGTAACCCGTATTTTATATGTTCCCAATGAATTCTATGGGCTGTAGGACGACAATACATGAGGAAATAGGAGACGCTCTATATTTTATATGGTCAAGTATGGTAAGGTGGCACTAATCTGGCCATTCAATAGAAGGCTGTGTTGCCATGAAAAAAATGGGGAATATGGTACCCTAATACAACCGTTTCAAGGTTTGTGTGAATGGAGCCTGCAGTTATAAAATCAAATAAATTGCAGCGTAAATAAAATGCATTTAATTTAATTAGTTATTTTAAACTCTTTCCTAGCTCCCCAATATCCCCATAGAGAATAATGTACATATTGCCAAAGGTTTTATAGTAAAGCGGGGAAGACTGTTGACTTCCTGAGGTTGGGGGGGGGGGTGGGACTAAGGCACAGCTTTGTATACATAAGGTAAACTTCTCATCTAACTTATATGTATTTCAGAAAAAAGCAATGTGTACACTATTGTCTATGGAGACATGGGGGAGCCAGAAAAAGGGTCCTGATGACAGGTTCCTTAAAGGAAGTCTTCTGTCAAATCAAACATGATAAACCAGGGGACACTAACTCTAAATCCAGGCACAGGGACTGTGGTGGTAAATCTTATGATGTCTGGTAATTCCGCGGGTGTTGGAGCTACACAGGCTGTTACAATGTGCAGAGAACTTCTCCTTTCCCCTGTGTGGATTACAGCAGGAAGGGGGGATGGGAAGATGCTGGGGGGGGGAGCAGCAGGGGGGGGCGGGGATAATGAGCGGTGTGGCATTGGTAACAGCCTAGATCTCTCGGCAGCACAGAGGGGCTCTAGACTGGCCCCAGTAGCCTTTCAGGTTAATAGCATAATTTGAAAGTTGTTTTTAGAAGGAAGGAGGCCATGAGTGACAAATATAAGTAAGATTATCAGTCATGGTGCCATGGATCTATGGGGTAAGCGTTTGTTTTTGATTACTGTAATAAAGAGCGCTACTTCAGGATTGTTATTGTGAAGGAATGAATATTCCCTAAAACAGAAAGTCTTGGAAAAAAACAAAGTCCTCTTTTAGGGGTGATCTTCGTTCAGGCTGGTGGTGGTGGTGTCATGGTGTGGGGAATATTTTCTTGCCACTCTTTGGGCTCCTTGGTACCAATTGAGCATCGTTGCAACACCACAGCCTACCTGAGTATTGTTGCTGACCATGTCCATCCCTTTATGACAACAATGTACCAACATCTGATGGCTACTTCAGCAGGATAATGCGCCATGTCATAAAGCTGGAATCATCTCAGACTGGTTTCTTGAACATGACAATGAGTTCACTGTACTCAAATGGCCTCCACAGTCACCAGATCTCAATCCAATAGAGCATCTTTGGGATTTGGTGGAACGGGAGATTCGCATCATGGATGTGCAGCCGACAAATCTGCGGCACGTGTGATGCCATCATGTCAATAGGACCAAAATCTGAGGAATGCTTCCAGCACCTTGTTGAATCTATGCCACGAAGAATTGAGGCAGTTCTGAAGGCAAAAGGGGGTCACACCGTTACTAGCATGGTGTGTACCTAATAAAGTGGCCGGTGAGTGTACAGCTCTGTATACTGGAGCAGGAAAAAGTTTTTGAAGCAACTTTGGGGTTTCTTGGTTTTAATTTTTTTAAAATCTATATAACATTATAAAACCTACATAGATTTGGTATCCCGTGATCGTACCGACCCAAAGAATAAAGTAGAGAGTGTCATTTGAAGCGTATCGTTAAACTGTAAAAACTGTGTCCACAAGACAATGGAACAGATGTGTTTTTTTCTATATTGCATTTTTAATTTTTCCAGCTTTCCTGTAACCGGAATGAATGAAATGTTGTCACTAGGAGTTCAATTTGTAGGCAAACAACAAGCCTAATACAACTTGTAAACAGAAGACAAATGAAACATAGGATACCCGCATTATTATGAGTTATTCTATGTGATGGGCAATTCCTGGCTCCAATGTCTGGTTGTATATCCATGGTTGGAATATCTATAAGGTGGCACAATAGGTAGGTAATAAGTGCTCAGCAAGGAGACAGTCTGATGTGAGGACGAAACCAAACATTAGCCTAATTGGGGTCCATAAAAACATCACTGAGTGGTCTGTTTTGTGCTGGCAGCCATAACTGAAGTTTTCATGAGCGTCAGTCAGCCGTCCCTGCTCCAGTATGAAACCAAATACTAGTTTATACTGTAAGGGAAGGGGGGGTGGGTTTCGGCGAAGCTCACTTGACATTCCACAATGCATCCATATAATGTTTATACCAGGAGACAATACTAAAACAGATTTGAAAGTTCTATCAACAGTCTGGAGAAGGAGAACTACTTGACAACAGCTGACCACACTATCAAAACTGGAGTTTGACTGTGTAGTGGGCGGGGGCGCTAGATTCAGAATTTGTGGTGCCCGTTCTTCGTGAATCTGGTGCCCCCTCCACTGCTCCAACAGAGTGCACAACTTTTTTTGGTGCACCTTTAACATTGGGGCATGCGACACAATTCTGTCAGACACTGCATGATAAATGTGGCGCACTGTCCGTCTGTGCACCGGATGCCTATTTCGGGTATATCTGGACACTCTTAACCGGTTAAGGACCGGGCCCTTTCCCGTTTTTTCATTTCCATTTTTCACTCCCCACCTTCAAAAATCATAACTTTTTATTTTACACGTAAAAAAGCTATGTGACGGCTCGTTTTGCGTACCAAATTGCACTTCATAGTGATCGAATTGAATATTCCATGCCATGTACTGGGAAGCGGGAAAAAAATAATTAATGGGTTAACCGAAGTAGCTCTCGGTCTCGTGAGACCCGAAGCTACCATGACGACGAGAACGCCGCTCCCCGATGACGTCACGGGGAGCTGCGATCCTCGGGAAAGATGGCGATCAGGAAGTAAACACCGCGATCGGGTGCCGGCAAAAAACACCCGCGAGCCCTTCATACATCGGAACGCAAACCGGGCGGGCGCGAAAAGGTTAAATACATGTGTGAAGCAGTGTGCACTGAAAAGAAAGTGCAAAGTCAGACATGTGATCATATGTAGGGGTTGTTATTGATCACTTTTTTCCTGTGTTTCGTGTCCATATTACACAAAACAGAGGAAGACGCACAGCCACAGCTCAGGGGTTACCCTTAATTGTCCTTGTGGTTTTCTAAACGTTTATTGTCCTTTTGTTGCACCTTTATAAGGGCAGCATGAGCGCAGTTTGCGGCTCTTTTATAAACGGGGCAAATAGCGCCCTACCGGAAGCAATTACTAAGGAATTGTGAAAGTCAAACAAAAATCCAATCCCCATTTACGATGGATCAACAAAAAAGGATTTTGGTAGAGCAGACAAACACAGGGGCAACACGCTGTCGCTGCAAAATCATTACAGGAGCCGTGTGGAGCCAAACTTGCCAGACAAACCAACAAACTCAATTGCCATGTGGCTACCGCAAGACGAGCATATAAGTCAGTGATGGCGAACCTTTAGTGGCGAGTGCCAAACTGCAAACTCAAAAACCCCCCTATTTATCGCGAGGTGCCAACCAAAAATTAAAGCAGTAACTTATTGCTCCCTGTCAACAACTTTCAATCTATTGGCCTCTTGAGGACAAGAAACACGTAGAAAGATGGAAAATTTGCATAATTGTAGGCTCTTTCTAGGGTCCCTCTGTGCACAGAGAATCGTGGGGCCGCCGAGGTCCTCCAAAGATAATCCGGCCCTGTCTACTCATTCTCACTTTTCTACAGTCAAAGTAGCGAAAGTAGATATCAAAATATGACTGGAAGCAGCATCTTTTAAGTGTTTGGAAACTGCAGGAAATTCTTGAGTGCCTGTATGGTGTGCTGGGGCGAAGGCCGGGTGCCCACAGAAAGGGCTCTGAGGCCGCCTCTGGACCCGTGCCATAGGTTCGCACCACTGATCTAAGTGATTCATCTGAAGAAGAGGATGAACCACTGCAAGAACAGGAGAAAAAAAGTTTCACAGTGGTTGAGAGAGTTTGCTCTCAGAAAGTAAGATTGATGTCCCAAACCATTATATATTTGTGGTTGTCAAGCATATTTGTTAACCTTTTTTTTTTTTATTTTTTTCTTTGGGGTAAAATTAGGATGCTCAGCTTTTATTGGAGAGTTAATACTTGTATTTTTTTGCATCATTTTTATAAAAAGGTGAAAACAATTCTGTGACGTTGTTAATTTTTTTAATGTTGTTAACGTTGCTAAATATCTTGGAATAAAGTTGACTGATGGGCAAAGGTGGGTCAAATGACTGAAAGAGAGATTGCAGAATAACGCAAAAAACATTGGTGAACAAGCAGAAAAAATTGCCATTGTTGCTACGACCCTCATGAAGAAGAAAAGGAGTTCTGGCATGCACAATAGCCCCGGCTTTGAGCAGTGACCATGGACGAGGGATACGCTGGTAGGAGGATCAAAGAGGCTAGGGGGCTGGAGTAGCCGACCGGTAGCCTCAGCTCCGGCACTCTAAGCTCAGTAGCCTCTTTAGAAAACTAGATATATAGGGCACTAAGTTATAAAAAATACAGAGGATGTGAGGTAGCCTTAAAAGGGCTATCCTCATGTACAATAGAGGCATACCACAACGGATCCAACTAATAGTTAGACCATGGTGGGAGGTTTCCTTTAGCAATGTCACAGTGCCACCAGGAGTTAGATGTGTGACCCTTGTGACTCCCACATATCATGAGGATCCGATGCATGAAGGTGGGTCCATCCAGAGGGCGAATGCTCATCCATCTCTTGAGAGAGAAAGCCAATTCAGCACTCTCATTAGGGCCATAGCATCCATATACCATAACTCCCACTCAATAAAACAGGGGAAATAGGACCCTTTTATCACATCAGTGGAGAATCCCTACTGATATCTCTGGCTCTTCCACTCAACATAAACACACTATGTTCACAGACTGGTCTGAATATTGCAGGCCATTTGCTGAACAATGTCTGAGGCTGCAGTACCAGGCACTGCCTATGAAAAACTTGTTGCGCGGTGACAAAAAATGGTTCCATATTTCATATTCACAGGATGGAGTTGATAGTAGAAAGTTCAGCCATGTCTGTGTTTGGCTGGAAAGTATAGATTTACATAATGATGGGCTCTACAGCCTTAAAGGAAATTATCAGGAGTTCTGAAAAATGTCTGGGGCTGGGGCAAAAAAAAAAAAAAAAAAAAAAACCCACCAGTTCCTGCATTGGATGGTACTTCTGGTCTATGGGTATCAGAAATGATGGGGGTCACAAGGCCCACTTGGGCCACCTTATGGCCTCCTAAGAACATGAGATGTCAATTCTGAGGACATAGAAATGCCATCTTGTGAGCAGGGCGAGAACACAGATTGGCCGATGCTGGTCACATGATTTCTAATACTTCCTGTCCAGGTGCCAGAATTTGAAGTGCCCTACACAAAAAAAAAAAAGTGTGCTTGTAAGAAATCTTTGCATTTTGCTACCCCAACCAATCTCCCAGAATTCTGAGATTTATAATGAAATAGCATTTTTTTTTACTCCACTGATTTTACTCCAAGATTGTAGTAGTTATAGGCTGTGGCCTTCATACTGTCCAATCATTGATGGCGGATGTCAGATGGAATAGAACACCCAAAGTTCAGATTTTAGATATTTAGGTGCACTCAACCATGTGATTCTCCAGTCCTGAATTCGTGCTGTATGAATCCGTATATACCTGACGATTTTCATCGTATGTGCACGTATGTCACCCATTCATACCGTATCTGTTTAAAATAAGTTGGCTGGCAAATAATGGATGGCTGGCTGACAGAATGCTCCTCCCACTAGTCTGGATATGCACGTAATACGTAGCATACAGTGCACAACGTATGCATCCCTATGTAACCCGTATTTTATATGTTCCCAATGAATTCTATGGGCTGTAGGACGACAATACATGAGGAAATAGGAGACGCTCTATATTTTATATGGTCAAGTATGGTAAGGTGGCACTAATCTGGCCATTCAATAGAAGGCTGTGTTGCCATGAAAAAAATGGGGAATATGGTACCCTAATACAACCGTTTCAAGGTTTGTGTGAATGGAGCCTGCAGTTATAAAATCAAATAAATTGCAGCGTAAATAAAATGCATTTAATTTAATTAGTTATTTTAAACTCTTTCCTAGCTCCCCAATATCCCCATAGAGAATAATGTACATATTGCCAAAGGTTTTATAGTAAAGCGGGGAAGACTGTTGACTTCCTGAGGTTGGGGGGGGGGGTGGGACTAAGGCACAGCTTTGTATACATAAGGTAAACTTCTCATCTAACTTATATGTATTTCAGAAAAAAGCAATGTGTACACTATTGTCTATGGAGACATGGGGGAGCCAGAAAAAGGGTCCTGATGACAGGTTCCTTAAAGGAAGTCTCTGTCAAAATCAAACATGATAAACCAGGGGACACTAACTCTAAATCCAGGCACAGGGACTGTGGTGGTAAATCTTATGAGTCTGTGTAATTCCGCGGGTGTTGGAGCTACACAGGCTGTTACACTGTGCAAGAGAACTTCTCCTTTTCCCCTGTGTGAGATTACGCAGGAAGGGGGGATGGGAAGTGCTGGGGGGGGGGAGCAGCAGGGGGGGGGGGGATAATGAGCGGGTGGCATTGTAACAGCCTATGAATCATCTCGGCAGCACAGAGGGGCTCTAGGAACTGGCCCCAGTAGCCTTTCAGGTTAATAGCATATTTGAAAGTTGTTTTTAGAAGGAAGGAGGCCATGAGTGACAAATATAAGTAAGATTATCAAGTCATGGTGCCTGGATCTATGGGGTAAGCGTTTGTTTTTGAATTTACTGTAATAAAGAGCGTATTCAGGATTGTTATTGTGAAGGAATGAATATTCCCTAAAACAGAAAGTCTTGGGAAAAATACAGTCTCTTTTAGGGGTGATCTTCACTAAAACGCATATATGACTCCTATATGGGTTTTTTTTGTATAATATGTGAATGAAGGAGGGGTTGTCAGTGCGATTTGTATTTGATTTTTGAGTATGTTGTGGTTAATACTTTTGTATTGTAGTATATGGTAAGAGTGACCAGACCCCCTAGGGTTAAAGTACCCTTTTGAGTCTATAAAGTAGTAAAATAAAATAACGTCCATTCCCAAGAACTGATGTGTAAATAAATAAACAAATGAGATCCTAAACATGTTAGGTATCGCCGTGTCCCAAAAGTCCTGATTTATCAACATATAAAATGGTTATTCCTGGTGATGTAACAACCCAAATGTCCAAAAAGCTGCCATTTTGCAACACACAATAATTTAATAAAAAGTGATCAAGTGGGTAGCAATGAAAGCGTAATCAAGTCCCACATTAAAAAAATTTACATATACAGCTCTGTATACTGGAGCATGAAAAAGTTTTTGAAGCAATTTTTTGGGGTTTTCTTTGGTTTTAATTTTTTAAAATCTATTATAACATTATAAAACCTACATAGATTTGGTATCCCCGTGATCGTACCGACCCAAAGAATAAAGTAGAGATGTCATTTGAAGCGTACCGTTAATCCTGTAAAAACTGTGTCCACAAGACAATGGAGCAGATGTGTTTTTTTTTCTATTATTCCATTTTTAATTTTTTTCCAGCTTTCCTGTAACCGGCATGAAACATGAAATGTTGTCACTAGGAAGTTCAATTTGTTAGGCAAACAACAAGCCCTAATACAACTCTGTAAACAGAAAGACAATGAAACATAGGATACCCGCATTATTATGAGTTATTCTATGTGATGGGCATTTCCTGGCTCCAATGTCTGGTCTGTATATCCATTAGTTTGGAATATCTATAAGGTGGCACAATAGTGCTCCCAGCAAGGAGACAGTCTGATGTGAGGACGCAATCCCAAACATTACCCTAATTGGGGTCCATAAAACATCACTGAGTGGTCTGTTGTGTAGCTGGCAGCCATAACTGAAGTTTTCATTGAGCAGTCAGTCAGCCGTTCCCTGCTCCAGTATGAAACCAAATTACTAGTTTATACTGTAAGGGAAGGGGGGGTGGGTTTCGGCGAAGCCTTCACTTTGACCATTTCCACATTGCATTTCCATATAATTGTTATACCAGGAGACAATACTAAAACAGATTTGAAAGTTCTATCACACAAGTCTGGAGAAGGAGAGCTCACTTGACAACAGTGACCCACACTTATCAAAACCGTGGAGTTTGACTGTGTAGTGGGCAGGGGGCGCTAGATTCAGAATTTGTGGTGCCCGTTCTTCGTGAATCTGGTGCCCCCTCCACTGCTCCGACAGAGTGCACCAACTTTTTTTTGGTGCACCTTTAACATGGGGCATGCGACACACTTCTGTCAGACACTGCATGATAAATGTGGCGCACTGTCCGTCTGTGCACCGGAATGCCTATTTCGGGTATAGTAGCGGTGTTACTGGGGGCGAGACGGCTGTATGTAGCGGTGTTACTGGGGATGAGGCAGCTGTATGTGGCTGTGTTACTGGGGGAGAGGCAGCTGTATGTAGCTGTGTTACTGGGGCACGAGGCGGCTGTATGTAGTTGTGTTACTGCTGGGATAGTGGAAAGGAGGACGTGTATGCAGTGGGGGCCTCCACCAGATTTTGCGCCCAGGGGCCCCCACCAACCTTAATCCGGCCCTGATGGTGATGGTAGAACCGCCTCTCCTCTAGGTGTAGAGGTTGCCCCCTGTCTATGGTGATGGTAGAACCTCCTCTCCTCCAGGTGTAGAGGATGCCCCCTGTCTATGGTGATGGTAGAAGCGCCTCTCCTATAGGTGTAAAGGTTGCCCGCTGTCTATGGGGATGGTAGAACCTCCTCTCCTCCAGGTGTAGAGGATGTACCCTGTCTATGGTGATGGTAGATCCTCCTCTCCTCTAGGTGTAGAGGATGCCCCCTGTTTATGGTGATGGTAGAACCGCCTCTCCTCTAGGTGTAGAGCATGTCTCCTGTCTATGGTGATGGTAGATCCTGCTCTCCTCTAGGTGTAGAGGATGCCCCCTGTCTACGGTGATCAGGGCCGGATTATAGGCGGGGCTCACGGGGCTAGAGCCCCGGGGCCCCCACCAGATCGCGCCCCCTCCGGGCCCTGACTCCTCAGCCGCCACCTCCCTGAGCCGTCCGCCAGCTGACCGCCTCCCCGCATATCCCTCTGCATGGCCGGCCTGCCCGTCCGCCTCCCGGCACAAGTTACTGCCTCTCTGCCCACCCTTCACCTTCATGGCCGAGCCGTCCTGCCGCCCGGCACACGTTCCCTCCTACCTGCACGCCCATCCTGCTGCATGGCCAGACCTTCCTGCCCGCTCGCAATCCTGCTCGCGCTCCCTCCTCCCCTACCCGAGCAAGCAGCCGTCCTCCGCAAGCCCCCCTCCCCCTGACAAGCAGCTGTTCTCCGCTCCCAGCACCCCCCCCCGCCCGAACAAACAGCCGTCCTCTGCTCACGTCGGCCACATTTTTACCATCACTATAGACAGGGGACCTTCTCTACACACAGGGAAGCGGAGGATTATATCATCACATGGACAGGCTGGGACCCATTCTCACAACCTAGGGGAGGAGGATCTACCATCACATAGACAGCGGGGCATCCCTCTACACTATACATTTTGATGTGGAAATCCATGAAACCAACACCAAATTAAATCGGCCTACACAAGGAAACCTCGTATTGGGATAAAGTGACGATTATTTGAGGCAGCATATTGACGAAAACTTTGGAGGTAGCACGGGAGACAACGTAGTGGAGGCTGCTAATGGAGAAACCATATCATTTGGATATTAAAGCCTGTATGTGGGCATCCAAAAAAATTTCAACACCAAAGGAGCAGGTAGGTGCCCGCCATAAAAAATGGAATAAATTAGTGCCCTGTATGATGGCACTCCCAAAACATAAAATATTAAAACGAGGGAACCTGGTCTGTGGCCTCCAGAAAATAAAATGCATAAGTACTATCCTAGAGGCCCGTGGGCACAACTGTAAAAAAAATAGCCAGTTTCACACTTCTAAGAACCTTTTGTATAAGATCAAGTGTAGTAGCGTTCTTATAAGTTTGGGATATGGCGGGTGAGGGGAATGTAAACATCTGCGCAAGAAGCGCTGAAATAATATCCGTAAATGAAAAAAGTTTTCCAGTATATTTTGTGGCTTACACAGCAAGGTGGCGACAAAGTTAACAAGTTTGATGTGGAATGCCCTGTAATAGCTCTTGGGCGGTGTGCCTTTTATCACCTAGGCTCAGCAGTTTGAGCACCGCCTGCTGTCGCTTAGCGACGGCACTGCTGCTGTGCCTAGAAAGGGGCACAGCCCAAGAGCTTACAGGGACAACCCATTCCGCATCAAAACTTGTTAAATTTGTCGCCACCGTGTTGTTGAAGCCACCAAAATATACTGGGAAGAAACTTTTCATTTCTGGATATTATTTCAGCGCTTCTTGGCGCAGATTGTTACATTCCCTCACCCGCCATATCCCAAACTTATAAGAACGCTACTACACTTGATCTTATACAAAAGGTTTTAGAAGTGCTGTTGGGAGTGTTAGAGACAGGGGTCTTGGATTGGCAAAAGTAGCCGGCAGGCGGAGCGCCAGCTCCATGCCAAGATCCAACTAACATAGTTTTAACTGCAGCACCTTTAAGTCTAGACAGTTCACTGCCTCCATACATTGGTCCCCCTTATCAATATCGCAGCTGTGTTAGCCAGAATTTTTGGATGTGTTTTAATTGGCTTCCATGTAAATCTTTGTCGCACCGGGTGTAATCCAGCAAAATATACTGGCAAACTTTTATCAGGTACGATCTATTTTGGAGTCGCTTTTTTCTGGCGCCCTCACTTCTCCTTTGGTTACTCTCTGCCACCCATTGGTTGAAGCCTGAGTCCGTTTAGGGTATGTTGCCATTGGACATCTCTGGCCTGCGCTGTGTCTGCCAGCCTCTGCATGCGTCCCCTATAGTGTCAGGGTGTCAATTATTTGGGTATTATGTTTTAGATGCTATCTAGCCTCATTCGGTCCTCTGTCATGCCATGATGTTGCCCTTAATTTTGGCATAAGGGTGCGAGTAATTGGTATTTTTTTTAAGCAGCCTAAGGCATGTCCATGTGCGTTTGCCCCTGCTGTTTTTGTCCATTTCCGTTGTTGGTGTTTCATATCCTTTCTGAGCGTTTCCCAGGGTTTGGCCAAGTTGCTGTGCAGAGCCTGGTCCCCGATTGCCAAAATGCTCGAGTCTCCATTGACTTCAATGGGGTCGAGTACTCGAAACGAGCACCGAGATCGGGAAGGACAAGTTGGTGTCTTCGAATTAACGATGTACTACGATGTGAATTTTCGGCTTCGTTATCACCTAGGCTCAGCAGTTTGAGCACCGCCTGCTGTCGCTTAGCGACGGCACTGCTGCTGTGCCTAGAGCTACCGACTGATGGCGCCATGCCCACGGATGGTAATTCGGAGGAGGAGGAGGTGGAGGAGGGGTGGGAGGAGGAGGAGGCATAGTAGGCCTGAAACACCTGGACCGAGGTAGGCCCCGCAATCCTCTGCGTCGGCAGTATATGACCAGCCCCAGGGTCAGACTCGGTCCCAGCCTGCACCAAGTTAAGTGTAGTAGCGTTCTTATAAGTTTGGAATATGGCGGGTGAGGGGAATGTAAACAGATGCGCAAGAAGCGCTGAAATAATATCCGTAAACGGTAAAAGTTTGCCAGTATATTTTGAGGATTACACAGCAGGGTGGCGACAAAGTTAACAAGTTTGTTGTGGAAGCCATGAAAACAACCCAAAATTCTGCCTGACACAGCACGTTTGATAAGGCGGCCATGTATGGAGGCAGTGAACTAGTAGTAGATTAAAGGTGCTGCAGTTAAAACTATGTTAGTTGGTTCTTGGCATGGAGCTGGCGCTCCGCTGCCAGGCGAGCTTTCGCCAATCCAAGGCCCTGTCTCTAGGCTACTCCCCAAACAGCACTTCTAAGAACCTTTTGTATAAGATCAAGTGTAGTAGTGTTCTTATAAGTTTAGGATATGGCGGGTGAGGGGAATGTAAACAGATGCGCAAGAAGCGCTGAAATAATATCCGTAAATGGTAAAAGTTTGCCAGTGTATTTTGTGGATAACACAGCAGGGTGGCGACAAAGTTAACAACTTTGATGTGGAATCCATGAAAACAACCCAAATTTCGGCCTGACACACCTCGTTTGATAAAGGGACGATGTATGGAGGCAGCTATATGGACGACTTTTGGAGGTAGCAATGGAGACAACGTGTGGAGGCTGCTATTCTGGTTGATCTGCTGGTGGCTGTAGTTGTTGCAGTGCATCTACTAGTAAATTGTGAGCAATTTGGAGTCAGACTTGCGACCACTGTGTTTTAGTGACGCACATATCCATCGCAAAGACCAAAGTGGGAAAATTTATTAGGGCCCGGGGTTGTATTTCAATTAGGCACAGTCTGCCATTTCCTTTTTTATTTTACGTTTATTTTTTTCATAACTCAGCGTCATCTCATCTGGCATAGCAGTGTGCTTTCATACTTGGCTATAAAATAGCCATAGCAATAGGATAGCATCGTTTGGTTTTAAAAACTAAAAAACTCATTTTCCTCCTTCTCCTCCTCTTTGTACAGTAAAGCAGAGGAAACTGGCTATTTTTTGACAGGGCCCACTGGCTCTAGCTATAGTACTTTATGCATTTAATTTTTCTGGAGGGCCACCGACCCGGTCCTCTGTTTTAAACAATTTTTGGGAGTGCCACATACAGGCACTCAATCTATTCAATTTTTCTGGAGGGCCACCTACCTGCTCCTCTGGTTTGAAAACTTTTTTGGACTGCCACATACAGGCACTCAATCTATTCCATTTTTCTGGAGGGCCACCTACCTGCTCCTCTGGTTTGAAAACTTTTTTGGACTGCCACATGACAGCATCTATGGACTTTATAAGTTAAATTTATTTTAAGTTTCTATTTTTGTCTGGAAAATTATTGTATTTACAGAAGAATATGTAATTTTTTTGCTTTCGTATTTTGTTTAATTGTATTTTGTTGGTTTTTACAATAAAAATTGCCCCCTATATACACGAATCTAACTACTATAATGCTGCCCCTATATACAAGAATATAACCACGATAATACTGCCCCCTACGTAGAAGAATATAACTACTATAATACTGCCCCCTATGTACAAGAATATAACTACTATAATACTGCCCGCTGTTTACAAGACTATAACTACTATAAATCTGCCCCCTATGTACGAGGATATAACTACTAACCACTGTGTTTTGCGCTTAGTGACGCACATATCCATCGCAAAGACCAAAGTGGGAAAATTTATTAGGGCCCGACCCGCCATATCCCAAACTTATAAGAACGCTACTACACTTGATCTTAAACAAAAGGTTCTTAGAAGTGCTGTTTGGGGAGTAGCCTAGAGACAGGGGCTTGGATTGGCGAAAGCTCGCCTGGCAGCGGAGCGCCAGCTCCATGCCAAGATCCAACTAACATAGTTGTCCCTGCTGTGACCAGCGCCTGAGGCAGGCTATTCCACAGATTGACCGTTCTCATAGTAAAAAAGCCCTGTCACCTCTGGTGATTAAACCTTGATTTCTCCAGACGGAGACAGTGCCCTCTCGTCTTTTGATTTGATTTTTATGGACCATGCATAGAGTTATATAAACTAATCATGTTCCCTCTTTGTTATCTCTTTTCTCTCTTTTGTAAACCCTACCTTGGTAACATAATGATGCTCCTGAGTCTTTTAGTGCTTTTTTTTAACAACAGAAATCGTCAGTCTTATTTAGGTTGATGTTGATACCATTTTTAGAGACCAGGACATTCCAATACAGTTTTGGCTTTCTTTGTAACTATCCTGAAGAAGTTACTCAAAAGGCACCAACTAGCAGGTATTTCTAATACTAATTTGGGACCATGCATTGGATTCTCTCAGTCTCAGAGTGACCCCTTCTGCTTGCACTCTCCTTTAGCTTTCACTTGTGATGGTAGCCTGCTCCACTGTCTCTCTAGCCATGATTCCTGTGTAATACCTAATTTCCCCTTTGGGGGTTCTGCAGGAAAATCAAACACACAGAAACACAGGTTTCTATGTAGATCAGAACTAATCACAGTGGGACACATTTACTTACTCGGTCCTGTCGCGATCCCCGAGGTGCGTCGTCTGACGAGAATGAAGTCCGGCGTGATTCACTAAGATTGTGTGCCCGATATCCTGCATCCGTCGATTCCCTGCTCAGGTCCGCTGGAGTTAACCTTCTTCTTCCCGGTGCAGGTGAGTGCATGTCTTGCGACACAATTTGAATTTTAAATCCCGCGCTTTGTCCGAGTCAGTCGGGTTGTCCAACGGCCACGCCCCCCAATGCCATAAACTCCTGTTAAATGTGGCACAAATTGGAAATAATTGAGAAACCCGACGGAAATACGGTGTGTGGACCCTTAGTAAATGTGCCCCTGTGGGTCCATAGGCAAAGGGGAACATTAGGATTTGCTTATGTTCCTCCTGATAAATCTGAAGAAAAACTACTTTTTTATACTTTTCAGGGTTTGACTGGACTCATGACGACTTCTGCAGGAGACCCAACTATATATTATGTGCATAAACATGACTGCTAGCAGCACCCCAATGTCCACCATTAAATCAGAGTAGGGCACTAGATAAAAGCCCTTTCTTGTTGACACACGTTGTTGCCCTCATTGGCATGTTCCTCCAATACTGCCATAGAAGGCATAGCTGCTGGGCCCCAATTCAAAAATCAATACCAGGTGCCCCAACTGTGGTATATCATTTATATGGATCTCCATAGGCTCCTCCCTTTGCATCTGCTAAACCCTAGGGAGTCTTCCAGCATTTTTGACCATACAAAGCAGCAGCCAGTTTCCGGTAATGATCATACCTAAATGTATAGCTACCTAAAGTTTTAGGTATTGATCAATAATTGATAAATGCATTTATATTCCAGGATTGTAGCTGGACTTGGAATATTGGTGGAGTTTCCTAACATTCATGTGTTTTTTTTATCTCTGCATTCAATCTGCTCCCCAACACAGCGGTAACAATATAACCAGAAGTCTGGAGGTGCTTCTCAGCAGAAAGGTGAAGAGATCTTACACACAACTGCAACACAGTACTCCAAGTCCAGCTACAATCCTGGAAAATAAATGCATTTTTTTTACAGTTTTGCTGCTACTAACAGCACACAAAAAGGTATGGTTACACAGATCTCTAGGGACAATACCTACTGTCTGCAACTTTGTATTTCTCTAAATTGATGGAAGACTCCCTTTAAACCCCAGCTGCTCAGACTACACAATGCACATGGTATGCACATGGCTTCACCAGGGATTGGTCACTTAAAGTTAACACCTTAAAGGAAATCTACCAACAGGATCATGATTTGTAAACCAAACATACTAACATGCAGGTCTGTGCCTCATTTTCAGGATACCTTCTAAAATAAAAGCTAGAAAAATTATGCAAATGAGCCCTGAGCCCCTCAGGTTCATTTGCATATTTTTTAAGGAAATTTTTTTGCAAAAACCAGGGCAAAAGAAACTAAAAGAAGAGCAGATCCTACCAGAGGGGACTCTCACCATTAGGTCAGTGTGCTTGGTTTATAATCCTTCATCCTGGTGGTAAATTTCCTTTAACACTGTTATCATTGAGTTTCGCCAGCCTCGGCCCATTGACAGACAACGCAATGATATTTAATCAGTCAGTGGAAAAACAAAATTGTTTGGTGACTGCTGCGGCCGTCATCATCCTCTTCATAGGCTAGTTTTTGACAGGGCCCATGGCTCTAGCTAAAAGTCTTTATGCATTTTAATTTTTCAGGAGGGCCACCGACCCGGTTCCTTGTTTTTTTTAAACAATTTTTGGGGGTGCCACAGTAAAGGCCATCAATCTATCAAACTTTTTCGGAGGGGCCACCTACCTGCTCCTCTGGTTTGAAAAACTTTTTGGATGCACATCATACAGGCACTCCAATCTATCATTTTTCTGGAGGGGCCACCATAACCTGATCTCTGGTTTGAAAACTTTTTTGGACTACCCCCATAGGCAAACCAAATTCCCTACCTGCTCCTTGGTTGAAAATCTTTTTTGGACTGCCACATAAACAGGCATCAATATTTCCATTTTTCTGGAGGGCCAACACATACCTGCTCCTATGGTTTGAAAACTTTTTGTGATGCCAACAAACAGGCACTCAATCTATTCCATTTTTATGGGGGGCACCACCTGCTCCTCTGGTTTGAACAAAATTTTTGGGACTGCCAATAACAGGCCTCAATCTATTTCCATTGTTTTTGGAGGGCCACCACCTGTCCTTGTTTGAAAACTTTTTTGGACTGCCACATACAGGCATCAACTATCCATTTTCTGGAGGAGGCCACCTAACCTGCTCCTCTGGTTTAAAACTTTTTTGGACTGCGCAAAATACCGGCACTCAATCTATCCAATTTTCTGGAGGGCCACCTACCTGCTCCTCTGGTTTGAAAACTTTTTTGGACTTGCCACACATACAGGCACTATCCAAACTTGAGAATTGTGCTCCATAGCGCTCCATCCCACACGTTGTCTCCATTGCTACCTCCAAAAGTCGTCCATTTTATTAGCTGCCTCCACATCGTCCCTTTAATCAACGTGCTGTGTAGGCAGAAATTTGGCGTTGTTTTCATGGCTTCCACAACAAAACTTGGTTAAACTTTGTCGACCTCTGCTGTTATGTAATCCTCAAAAATATACTGGCAAACTTTTTACAATTTACAGATATTATTTCAGCGCTTCTTGCGCCATCTGTTTACATTCCCTAACCGCCATTATTCCCCAAAACTTTATAAAGAACGCTACTACAACTTAACTTGGGCAGGGCTGGGAACGAGTACTGACCTAGGGGTTGTCAGTATAACTGCCGAAGCAGAGGATTGCGGGGCCTACCTTCGGTCCAGGTGAGTTCAGGCCTACTTGCCTTTCCCTCCTCCCCCCACCTCCTGCCACCTCCTCCTCCCTCCGAATTCACCAATCCCGTGGGCATGGAGCCTTCGTCGGGGTTTAGATCTAGGACAGCAAGCCAAAGTGCCGTCGGCTAAGCGACAGCAGCAGGTTGCTCAACTGTGGCTGAGCCTAGGTGATAAAAAGGCCACAACCGCCCAAAGCTTACTTACAGGGCATTCCACATCAAACTTGTTACTTTGTCGCCCAACCGTGCTGCGTAAGCCACAAAAATAGTGGAAAACTTTTATCACTTACGGATATTATTTCAGCGCTCTTGCGCAGATGTTTACATTTCCCCTCACACCGCCATATCCCAAACTTATAGAACGCTACTACACTTGATCTTAAACAAAAAGGTTCTTAGAAGTGCTGTTTGGGGAGTAGCCTAGGAAGAGCCTTGGATTGGCGGAGGAAGCTCGCCTGGAGCGGAGCGCCAGCTCCATGCATTTCGAGAACCAACTAACATAGTTTAACTGCAGACCTTTAATCTATACTAGTCACTGCCTCCATACATGGCACGCCTTATCAAACGTGCTGTGTCAGGCAGAATTTGGGGTTGTTTTCATGGCTTCACAACAAACTTGTTAAACTTTGCGCGCCACCCTGCTGTGTATGTAATCCTCAAAAATATACTGGCAAACTTTTACCATTACGAGATATTATTTCAGCGCTTCTTGCGCATCTGTTTACATTCCCCTCACCCCCCCATATTCAAACTTAAAGAACGCACACACTTAACTTGGTGCAAGGGGGAACACGAGTCTGACCCCCAGGGGGCTGGTCAATATACTGCCGACGCCAGAGGATTCGGCGGGCTACCTCGGTCCAGGTGGTTTTCAGGCCTACTACTAGACTCCTCCTCCTCAACCACCCTCCTCCACCTCCTCCTCCGCCGAATTACCATCCGTGGGGCATGGCGGCCATCAGTCGGTTGCTCTAGGCACAGCAGCAGTGCCGTCGCTAAGCGACAGCAGGCGGTGCTCAAACTGCTGAGCCCTAGGTGATAAAAGGCACACCGCCCAAGAGCTATTACGGGCCATGTCCACATCAAACTTGTTAACTTTGTCGCCACCGCTGACTGTGTAAGCCACAAAATATAGCGGAAAACTTTATCATTACGGATATTATTTCAGGCGCTTCTTGCGCAAGATGTTACATTCCCCTCCACCCGCCATATCCCAAACTTATAAGAACGCTACTACACTGATCTTAAACAAAGGTTCTTAGAAGTGCTGTTTGGGGTAGTAGCCTAGAGACAGGGCCTTGGATTGGCGAAAAGAAGCTAGCCTGGCAGCGAGCGCCCAGCTCCAATGCACGAACAAACTAACATAGTTTAACTGCAGCACCTTTAATCTACTACTAGTTCACTGCCTCCATACATGGCCGCCTTATCAAACGTGCTGTGTCAGGCACGAATTTTGGGATTGTTTTCATGGCTTCCACAAACAAACTGTAACTTTGTCGCCCATCTGCTGTGTAATCCTCAAAAAATATACTGGCAAAACTTTTCCCATTTACGGATATTATTCACGCTTCTTGCAGCATCCTGTTTACAATTCCCCTCACCCGCCCATTATTCCAAAAAAGCTTATAAGACCGCTCTACTACTTACTTTTTAATTGGTGCAGGGCTGGGACCCGGTATGACCCGTGGGGTGGGTCATATACTTGCGACGCAGAGGATTGCGGGGGCTACCTCAGCGGTCCACGGTTGGTTCAGGCCTTACTATTACTCCTCCGTCCTTCCCACCCTCCTTCACCTCCTTCCACTCTCACGAATTACCATCGGGGATTGGGCCAATCAGTCGTATTGTAGCTCTAGGCACAGCAGCAGTGCGGTCGACTAAGCGACAGCAGGCGGTGCTCCAAACCTGAGCTTTAGCCTAGGATTTGATAAAAAGGCACACCGCTCCAAGAGCTATACAGGGGCATTTCCAACATCAAAACTTGTAAAAACTGTGGTCGCCACCGTGCTGTGTGAGCCACAAAATATACTGCGAGAAACTTTTTCATTTACGGATATTATTTCAGCGCTTCTTGCGCATCTGTTTACATTCCCCTCACCCGGCATATCCTAAACTTATAAGAACGCTACTACACTTGATCTTATACAAAAGGTTCTTAGAAGTGCTGTTTGGGGAGTAGCCTAGAGACAGGGGTATGGATTGGCGAAAGCTCGCCTGGCAGCGGAGCGCCAGCTCCATGCCAAGATCCAACTAACATAGTTTTAACTGCAGCACCTTTAATCTACTACTAGTTCACTGCCTCCATACATGGTCCCCTTATCAAACGAGCTGTGTCAGGCAGAATTTTGGGTTGTTTTCATGGCTTCCATGTTAACTTTGTCGCCACCCTGCTGTGTAATCCACAAAATATACTGGCAAACTTTTATCATGTACCGATATTATTTGAGCGCTTCTTGCTCACCTCCTTTGGTTCCTCTCTGCCACCCATTGGTTTGAAGCCTGAGTCCATTTAGGGTATGTTGCCATGACACTCTCTAGCCTGCCGCTGCTGCCGCTGCCGCTGCCTCTGCATGCCGTCCCCTATAGTGTCAGGGTCAATTATTGGATGTTTTAGATGCTATCTAGCCTCATTCGGTCACTCTGTCATGGCCATGCTGTTGCCCATAATTTTGGCATAATGGTACGATTAAGCAGCCTCAGAGGCATCCATGCATGCTGCCCCTGCTGTTTCCTGTCCATTTCCATGGTGTTTCCATCCTTTTCTGAGGTTCCCAGGTGTTTGGCCAAGCTTCCCTGTGCAGAGCCTTGGTCCCCTTGAAAAATGCTCGAGTCTCCCATTGACTTCAATGGGGCTCGTTACTCGAAACGAGCACTCGAGCATCGGGAAAAGTTCGTCTCGAATAACGAGTACCCGAGCATTTTAGTGCTCGCTCATCTCTAATCTAGACCCTTCTTGAAGCTCTCTGCTGTCCCTGCTGTGACCAGCGCCTGAGGCAGGCTATTCCACAGATTGACAGTTCTCATTGTAAAAAAAAGCCCTGTCATTTACATAAATTAATCATGTTCCCTCTTAGTCATCTCTTTTATAAACCTTAACTTGATTATTAAATGATGCTCCTGAACAAGACACAGTTGCCGGCTCCCACCTGAGTCTTTTAGTGCTTTTTTTTACAACAGAAATCGTCAGTCTTATTTATTTTGATGTTGATGCCATTTTTAGAGACCAGGACATTCCAATACAGTTTTGTCTTTCTTGGTGACTATCCTGAAGAAGTTACTCTAAAGGCACCAGCTAGCAGGTATTTCTAATACTAATTTGGGACCATGCATTGGATTCTCTCAGTCTCAGAGTGACCCCTTCTGCTTGCACTCTCCTTTAGCTTTCACTTGTGGTGGTAGCTTGCTTAAAGGGGTTATCCGGGTTTAAAAAATTTCTTATGGCCGGGCTGGGGAGGGCTAGTTAAACATAATAAACATGGACTTACCTCCTCTGGCGCGGCCGATGTCCCGCGCCGCGGTCACTTCGATCCGTGCCCCTGTTTGTTTACAGGGGCACGGAAGCCGCGCACAGGGAGCTTCCGGTCCACGATGTGGATGGCTCCTCCCATCCGTCCCCATCTCTCAGCGTTGTAAGCGCTGGGAGATGGTGCGCATGGGAGCTTCCGGACGTCCGGAAGCTCCCTGTGCGCACTTGTAATGAAACCGGCCGCGGCGCGGGACATCGGCAGCACCGGAGGAGGTAAGTACATGTTTATTGTGTTTAAATAGCCCTCCCCAGCCCGGCCATAAGACATTTTTTAAACCCGGATAACCCCTTTAACTGTTTCTTTAGCCATGATTCCTGTGTATTACCTTATTTCACCTTTGGGGGTGCTACATTAAAATCAAACACATAAAAAACACAGGTTTCTATGTAGATCAGAACTAATCACTATGGGTCCATAGGCGAAGGGGAACATTAGGATTTTCTTATGTTCCTCCTGAAAAATTGGAAGAAAAACTACTTTTTTATACTTTTCAGGGTTTGACTGGAGCCATGATGACTTCTGCAGGAAACCCGACTATATATTATGTGCACAAACATGACTGCTACCAGCACCCCGATGTCCACCATTAAATCAGTAGGGCACTAGATAAAAGCCCTTTCTCGTTGACACACGTTGTTGGTGGACAACAATGCAGCCCTCATTGGCATGTTCCTCCAATACTGCCATAGAAGGCATAGCTGCTGGGCCCCAATTCAAAAACCAAAACCAGGTGCCCCAACTGTGGTATATCATTTGTATGGATCTCCATAGGCTCCTCCCTCTCCACCTGCTAAACCTTAGGGAGTCTTCCAGCATTTTTGACCATACAAATCAGCAGCTTGTTTCCGGTATTGATCATACCTAAATGTATAGGTAACTAAAGTTTTAGGTATTGATCAATAATTGATAAATGCATTAATATTCCAAGGTTGTAGGTGGATATTGGGGGAGTTTCCTCACATTCATATGATTTTTTTATCTCTGCATTCAATCTGCTCCCCCAACCCAGCGGTAACAATATAACCAGAAGTCTGGAGGTGCTTATCAGCAGAAAGGCGAAGAGATCTTACACACAAGTGCAACACAGTGCTCCAAGTCCAGCTACAATCCTGGAAAAATGCATTTTTTTTACAGTTCTGCTGCTACTAACAGCACACAAAAAGGTATGGTTACACAGATCTCTCGGGACAATACCTACCGTCTGCAACTTTGTATGTGTCTAAATTGATGGAAGACTCCCTTTAAACCCCAGGTGCTCAGACTACACAATGCACATGGTATGCACATGGCTTCACCAGGGATTGGACACTTACAGTTAACCCCTTAAAGGAAATCTACCAACAGGATCACGATTTGTAAACCAACCATACTGACATGCAGGTCTGTGCCTCATTTGCAGGATCCCTTCTTCTTTTAGTTTATTATGCCCTTGTTTCTATAAAAAAAAAAAGTTAAAAAATATGCAAATGAGTCTGTGGGGCTTTGGGCTTCATTACTGTTAATTGAGCCCTGAGCCCCTCAGGTTCATTTGCATAATTTTTAAGGACATTTTTTTGCAAAAACCAGGGCAAAAGAAGCTAGAAGAAGAGCAGATCCTGCCAGAGGGGACTCTCACCATTAGGTCAGTGTGCTTGGTTTATAATCCTTCATCCTGGTGGTAAATTTCCTTTAACACTGTTACCATTGAGTTTCACCAGCCTCGGCCCATTGACAGACGACGCAATGATATTTAATCAGTCAGTGGAACAACAAAATTGTTTGGTGACTGCTGCGGCCGTCATCATCCTCTTCATACAAGATCCAATTATGCACCAAGCTCATTGGTTTGTGAATTGACCGGCCATGTAATTACGCCAGGAAATGGAAAAAACATTCTTTAAAATAAAATATGCCTTTTCTTTTTTCTCGGAAGCTTGCTGAAACCCAAAAGCCGGTGATTATATATAGTCACATACTGGCAAACAGATCGCCAAATGAATAATTTGTACAATATATTAAAACTCAACAGCCTTTCCAATAGTACGTTTGTATAACGAAGCACAATTAACATTGAATAACTTTGTTTCATTCAGTAGAGACTAAATGTGATTTAGTTTGCTATTTGCTCTTTTGTGTGTGATAAAATGGATGGCTTGTTTATAAAAGGAGGGAACGGTTTTAAGGTGGACCATTCAGTTGTATAATAAAGCATCGGAGCTTGTAGTTATTGGAGGCAAATGAGAAAATGATCATCGGGCGGGAGTGAGTGGTCCAGATCATCCACCACCCAACACGGGGGCGCACAGGGAGAAGGGATGTCATACGTCTGTAAGGATCACCCTGAAGCACACCCATGGTGGTAAAGGTAAAGCCGGTCTTTTTACTCATTAGCCAGATATTTCTGACCACAAAATGGCCACAGATCTCTATCTGTCCATGAGCACTCACCCTGCCAGGACCTTAACCCCTTAGAGTTCTGCGTCCAATATATCATACACAGAGCTGATGACAGTTCAGCTCGAGATCATAGCCGAACCGGCATCAGGATGCACAGGATGCCGGCTGTAACTAACAGACAACTCCCCAGTGTAACACCCGTGCTCAGAGTGGGCTCCGATCACAGGTGTTTTACCCAATAAATGCTGCGGTCAACACGACTGCGGCATTTTAACAGCCTTTGGGGGGTCTTTCCCCCACGATTGAACCCCCGCGCGCGCAACGTCTTTGGGAGGCACCGATCATTCCTTTGGCAGCCCCAAGGTCCAACCAGGACAGTGAAAGAAAAGCACAAAAAAAGTCTAAATCATAACACAAACCCCACATATATATATATATATACATATATATATATATATATATAGTATCACCGAGTCTGTAAAAACCCGTAGAATAAAAGTAAATAATTATTGAACCCGCACAATGAACGCTGTTAAAAAAACTGTTAAAACCTGCCAAAAATTATGATTTTTACCTATTTAATCCCACAAAAAAATGTAATAAAAAGTGATCAAAAAAACATATATGTTCCAGAATGATACTGGTGCAAAGTACAACATGTCCCGCAAAAAAAAAGCCATCAACCAGCTCCGTAGCCAAAAAAGTAACAATGTTATGCCACTTGGAAGACGGCAATGAACAAATGATAGATTTTTCCCGACATTAGGGTTTATTTGGCAGATCTAGTAAAACCTAAGAAAAAATATTCAAGTCTGGTATCCCAGTAATCATATCGACCCATAGAATAAAGATAACATGGTTATTAGGCTATACGTAAAAAATCCAGTACAGAATTGATGCTTTTTTACTCCACCCCTCAAAAAAAAACAACAGGGGATACCATTCCCAAAATGGTAACAATGGAAAAAGCATCTCATCCTGCAAAAAAAATTCCGCATGTCATAAAGCTGGAATCATCTCAGACTGGTTTCTTGAACATGACAATGAGTTCACTGTACTCAAATGGCCTCCACAGTCACCAGATCTCAATCCAATAGAGCATCTTTGGGATGTGGTGGAACGGGAGATTCGCATCATGGATGTGCAGCCGACAAATCTGCGGCAACTGTGTGATGCCATCATGTCAATATGGACCAAAATCTCTGAGGAATGCTTCCAGCACCTTGTTGAATCTATGCCACGAAGAATTGAGGCAGTTCTGAAGGCAAAAGGGGGTCCAACCCGTTACTAGCATGGTGTACCTAATAAAGTGGCCGGTGAGTGTATGTAAGCGGATTACTGACCAAATATTTCAAGGTCTCAATCAGATAATTTCTCAGTTTCCTGGTTCCTGGTTGTAAGTATGTTTGGCATTGGATTGATCTCAATTTGGACCTTTGAATATTACTTAAAATTTTTGAACTTCCATATCAGACATGGACATATTGTAATTCTCTAGTGACTATAGGTCTTAACATGGTTTTTCTCTTGATTTTGCTATTGGTGTACAATCCTTGCATTGACCACTTTCTTCAGTACATTACTTAGTAGGAAACATCACCCAGTTTAGAACTGTCATTTAAGACCATTGTTGAGTATGAAGGGACAGTTTGAGGTGTTTTGTGTTAGGGCTCACTATCCTTTTCCCATCTTTTCCTAGTATGTTGAGAAAATTGTAGAAGTACTGTGTTAGCCAGAAAAAATAAAAAAATCTGGTGTAAATACTTTTGTGTGAAAAACTACAAAAGTGCTGAAGGAATATCTATAGATATGGTTGATAACATGATTATTAGGCTTTATAGTGAACACCAAAAAAAAAGTAGTAAAAAATACAGTACAGAATTGATGCTTTTCTACTCCAAAAAAAGTTCATAAAGTTCAACAATAGGAGAAACCAACCCCAAAATGGAAACACTGGAAAAAGCATCTCGTCCCGCAAAAAAAATTTCGTCACATGACCCCACGAAGAAGCTAAAATTTTATAGCCTGCAAAATGGGCTAATGAGGAAACTAAAATCCTGGCAGCTGCAGGTCCCTCCTTCACCTTCTGCGCCTCGCTGTGCGCCCATAAAACAAGTAACGGACACATGTGGGGGGGTCTCTGTACTCCATTTTGATTCAATTACTATGAAGATCTCAAAGGGTTAACAATCTTCCTAAAAACTGTTTCTGATCTTTTGAGGCGTGCAGATTTGAAAATGGGTTGATTATTTAGGTGGTTTTAATGCTAAATATTTAAAATTTCACTCAAAACTGTATTTATCCCCAAAATAGTCAATTCTGACAATACGGAAGATCGATACTCTATTTGTAAGCCGCGCGACATCAAAATAAGTTACCCAGACATTTAAAAAATGATGAAAATGTAAAGTAGACGTATGGGAAATGTTATTCAGGAACTTATTTAGATGGTAAATCTATCTGCCTCAAAACGCGATGATTTCAAATTTCGAAAATGGCAAATTTTTTCTTTTTTTTTGTAAATTAACGCAAAACTTATCAGCCAAAATTTACCACTAACATGAAGTACAACATGTGGGGAAAAACAATCTCAGAATCGCTTTGATAAGTAACAGTGTTCAAAAGTTATAACCATATAAAGCGACGCAAGTCAGAAACAAAATTGTTTGGTGACTGCTGCGGCCGTCATCATCCTCTTCATACAAGATCCAATTATGCACCAAGCTCATTGGTTTGTGAATTGACCGGCCATGTAATTACGCCAGGAATGGAAAAACATTCTTTAAATAAAATATGCCTTTTCTTTTTTTTCTCGGAGAACTTGCTGAAAACCCAAAAAGCCGGGTGATTATATATAGTCACATACTGGCAAACAGATCGCCCAAATGAATAATTTGTACAATATATTAAACTCAAACAGCCTTTCCAATAGTACGTTGTATAACGAAGCACAATTAACATTGAAATAACTTTGTTTCATGCAGAGAGGACGTTAAATGTGATTTAGTTTGCTATTTGCTCTTTTGTGTGTGATAAAAATGGATGGCTTGTTTATAAAAAGGAGGGAACGGTTTTAAGGTGGACCATTCAGTTGTATAATAAAGCATCGGTAGCTTGTAGTTATTGGAGGCAAATGAGAAAATGATCATCGGGCGGAGTAGTGGTCCAATCCATCCACACACAACGGGGGCGCACAGGGAGAAGGGATGTCATACGTCTGTAAGGATCACCCTGAAGCACACCCATGGTGGTAAAGGTAAAGCCGGTCTTTTTCCTCATCAGCCAGATATTTCTGACCATAAAATGGCCACAGAGGGTCATGTGATCTCTATCGATCCACGAGCACTCACCCGACCAGGACCTTAAAGGAAATCTACCATTTGTTTTTATCCATTATAAACCAAACATACCTTGAGAATGCTGTAGTTACACTGATGCAGAAACATATCTTGTTTAATCCCCGATCTGAGTGGTTTTGCTCAAAAAACATTTATAAAATTCAGGACCTTGGGAAAGCTGGGTTGCATGTAGGCTTTTGTTCATAAACATATTAAACGGAAAGTCCTGAACTGTCCAGATTGGACTAATCAACCTGAGCTGGATGACTCATACACAGCAGCTGGGGTATGGTGCAGCGATTAATTACTTCTGCCTGTCAGGGACAACACAGTGATTACAGCATTCTCTGGAGTAGTGCATAATTGGGGTAAGAGGAGAGCACCAGAGCAGCCACAGGAGCGACAGAGTCTCATTATCATAATTTTATAATTGTTTTTCAGCAAAACCACTCAGCACCGGAATCAAACAAGATATGTTTCTGCATCAGTGTAGCTTCAGCATTCTCGAGGTATGCATGGTTCATAATGCATAAAGACAAATGGTAGTTTTCTTTGAATCTTATATTCATGAATACTATGGTAAGGTCCTGGCAGGGCAATTGGTCATGGACAGTTAGAGATCACATGACCCTCAATCAGTGGCCATTTTATGTTCTTAGATACTAGTGGGGAAAGTGGATAACATTGAATATTGAGTTGACCTCTTCCGTAAGTGCGCTGTTGAAGTCCACAATCCTAAGAAATCTTGGCCCCTGAGGCCTCTGGCTTTAGCTTTTCATTTTTGACCTCTTTCGCAGATATTAACTGTATTGTTGAATGTTGTGAATTACAAAATATCCCATAAATTATTATACAAATGTAATCCATTTGCCCTCAACATTGTAAGATTTATAACACATGTTTTTAGCAAACATCCAATTTGTTATTACAAATCGGAACCAGATGAATTTATTCCTTTCGGATAGAAGTGGGATAATGCGGCGCACTCGGCTTTCCGGTGTCCTTATCCTGCGCACCCGACTTCTTGTCTTGTCACCGTCTTTATCATTGAAATTTGTATCCGTGAATAAATTTCCCGGATCACAGTCGAGAGCGTTGCGTAAACCTCTCTAACGGAAGCAGATTTTCTCCCCCGGAGCTGCAGGACGTAGATTTTGCACACTCTGGGAGGTCATTGATCTTGTAGGACTTGTATCATTTTGCTGGTTAATGAATTGAGTATTGAAGGAATCCGCCGCAGAGCGTTGTGACAAGCATCGGAGGACTTGCACGCTATATACAAGCTGAAATCTTAATTGCTTCAAACTGGAAGCCCAAATGCTTTCCTAATCTGTTTATATTGAGAAGATAATTTATTTTGGTCTGGGACGTCGGAGTTCCACATGGCCGTTCCGGCGTTCTTCTGTTTGCATTATGCAGTCATACGGGTGTACAAAGTAATTCCAAGGCCAAATATTTGGATTAGGCTTAAAATAGTTTAATATAGTGATACTAAAGCTGCCGACACATGTGTACTGGAGAATAATCCTGCACGGAATAAAGAAATATCCTGAATCTGTAATGATTTGAAATGTTCTAATTAATACTAAGAAACATTTTTTAAATCAAAATATCTCCAAATAAATACATGATTAAATACTGTTTAATATTAATAGAAACGTATTATAATTATAACAACAGCAACTGCTCTAATAAACCACTAGCAGAATAATGTCAAGCAGCGTCTAGTTTTTGTTTCTTCCAGGGTCCAGTGTGATGGTATCAACCTGAAAATCAACTTTAAAGTGAGATGTAAATTGATTTGAATAAAGTCAAGGTGACAGAGGGGCTCATTTACTAAGTGTCCGCACACCGCATTTTCGTCGGGTTTCCCGTAAATTTCCGTGTTGCGCCGCATTTAAAAGGGGTTTTTGGTGCACGCAATTGGATTTGTGCACATCAGCACCGGCTTTCATGAGACACAAATCGGGGGAGCAGGCCGTCAGATGATCCGACGGATCAAGAAAATGCACTCACATACACCGGGAAGAAGAAGGTGAACTCCGGTGGACCTGAGCAGGGAAGCAACACATACAGGATCTCGGGCGTACGATGTTGGTGAATTGCGCCGGACTTCCTCTTCATCGGACAGTCCGGATCAGGGATCCCCACAGGACCGGGTAAGTAAATGTGCCCCAGAGAGTTTAACACTGAAGTCAAGGTGGAGAGCTCTGAACGCCTCCTCCTCTGTGATTGATATCATGCATTGGATATCAGGAGATCTGGATAGTGATGTCTCTGGATGCAGGACCATCCAAAGAGAGCTTGACTTCAGTGATAAATTCCCCTCCTCCTTGACTTTATACAACAAGTTACATCTCACTTCAAAGAAAATTTTCAGGCTGATGCCACCACACTGGGTCATGAAAGACACATGCTGGTTTATTAGATCAATTTCTGCTGATAGTTTCCCTTTAAAAAAAAATCTAATAATTTTGAAGTGTAGAGAACCCATTTCATACACTCCATTAGGGATTTATGAGATAACAGAGGGTAATCTATTGTATCCAAAGAGCTGATTGGGGTCGCGAAGCTGTGCTGGGGGTCAGGAAAGGGGCAGTGACCTCTGTATGGTAGAGTCACATGGTCTGTAAAGGGGAGGGGAGATATGTCTTCCAGCTGCTACACCATCACTCCTCAGTCTCCGGTACACTGCTACAACTACAACTCCCAGCATACTTTCAGACAATTGTATGAGTTGTAGTTTCTAGTATGTTTTCATTTTGGGGGATTTTGTTTTATATAAATATCTCCATTTCATTTGTGTTATGAAGACCCCTGCTTACTGTCAGTGAATGGAAGTCTGATTGCTTCTATGCTCATAGATTGTGAGCTCTGGCGAGCAGAGTCCTTAGTCCAATTGCTTCATCTGATTATGTTATTACTCTGTAATATCTTGTTCCATTTATGTCCCCCATGATCTGTACAGCGCTGCGGAATATGATGGCGCTAAAAAATGATTATTATTTTTTTTGGAGGTCCTGCTCCATTTTGCATTAACAGATTGTAATGTAAAGCTCTAGAGTAAGCACTGTGTAATACCTAATTTCCCCTTTGGGGGTGCTGTAGCAAAATCAAACACACCCAGGTTTCTATGTAAATCAAAATTAATCACTGTGGTGCCATTAGCAGAGGGGAACATTAGGATTTGATTATGTTCCTCTTGATAGATTGGAAGAAAAACTTTTTTAATACTAACCGAGTAAACTTTTTACAACCCCATCTTTAAGTTGCCCACCACTCGTCCCCATGCTACCACATGGGGAGAGCCACCATCAGACTTATGATTCTGGGCTGCAGTCAGGGGGACAGATTGGTTGAAATGTTCAGGTTATTGGGGCTCTTCAGTTGCATTTTGGGATTTGAGAAGAAAATGTAAGCAAAGTTCTAACTAATTTCTAATCAAAGAGATATTTAAAATTGTAGCATTCGTTGCATATCCTATTAGGTGATACGTGTGGACAGGCTTTCGACAAAATTGTGCCGTGCAGATCTGTTTCCACCAGCACCATAGACTTGGAATGAAGCAACACATTACATGCTTTAACACAGTCCCATTCAAACCCCTTGGGTGTCCAATTCTAGCAATTGGTTAAGGTCCTAACAGCGACTAGCGGTTCTCTTTAAAGAGGTCTTCCCTGGTCTAAAGTATTGATTCTAAATATTGAATATCAGATTGAGTCCAATAATTGATAATCCTACCTAACGTAGTTCAGCCGCATTCATGTAATTGGGATTGGAATGAAAAAGTCCATGGGACCGATAAACATGAAATCACAAGAAGATAGGAGCACCACTGCGGCTCTGAGCTACTGATTCTAATGGAACCAGGTGTCAGACTCCCTCTGAGCTGATATGTATAACATATCCCAAGTAGAAGTCATTAATATTTTAATCCCTGATAACCCCTTTAAGACTACACCCATTTGTATAAGAAACAACCATAATAATTAATAATAAATAATTCTATTATTTTCTATTTATCGACTTTTGTCTGGATTTCTTTGTCACTTGGGCTCTCGGCAGACTCATCAGGTGTTACATTGTAATGCAGCACATGTTTAGCCAAAATTAATGGTTTTCTGCATAAGAAGGCAAAGGACTGCAGGGAGAATGTAAAATCTCTCCATATGTCTGCGTAAATGATTGTTCCTCCAAGGACTCTCTCGTGCCTTCCACTGTTGTAAAAGTGAACATAAACCCACACAGCTCTCCCGTACACAAGATAGTAAACACATTAATCAACCGCAATAAATCTACACCATCTTGGTTAGTATTTTCTTTAAAAAGTTCACCCAAAATTGTGTGAATTGCTGCATAGATTGCATCTGAATCAAAGTCAACTGGAAAGAAAAATAATTTTTTTTTCATAGATGGAAAATATAAAGCAAATTGAGATCCGTGGATTTTATGTCCATGTTAGGGGGTTGGTGTTAAGGTTCCAATAAATGAAGGACCCTATCATCTAGCCATTGCTATGAATGATCAGACGGAGTACCCCTGACCATCACAGCCATGGCTAGTAGCTAGGAGCTTTCATTTGCCAAATTGCCTGGGTCGGACAGCTGAAAGCAAACACAGAACCCTAAATATCTAAAAACAAGTACTCATACTCCAGCTGAATCTTCTGCAGAAAAAAATCTGCACCAAAAAGCAACAAGAACATTGCATGTATTTTCAGCCTTAGTCGAACCTCCACATAGGCACCTGTGCTTTTAAGGGTCCTAAACAATTCTTGTCTCTTGTTCCGAGCCATCGGTAGTATGGAAGAGGACCTGCATTTGGCTCACACACTGGATGGTAATGGCTAGCACACATCCGAAAACAATGTCTATGTGCATATAAGCTCAGGTATATTTCCGAGCGCTAATTACGCAGTGTTTTATTGTCAAAGAATAGTGGTTGGGAGGTGTACAAATCACACTCCGATCGGTGTATAAATCCGAAACACGTCAAGTATTGCTGCAGTTATCAAGATTTGCAATGCAGACATTTACATGTGCCCAATACCTTCGCTGTTTCAAGCAAATAAATGTTATAGAAGCAGTCAAGAAAAATTCCTTCACAAACCACAAAATATGGTTAGATGGTTGAGCCTATATATACACCAGATGTTCATGGGCACACACCTTTTGAAGGATGTGCACTCATAGGACCAAGTCTACTTCACCCAAAATGAACAGATTAGGAAGAGTGAATACGAACTAGTACGGTTTGGGTATTTAGTAGGAGGAGTTCGGTATTGGGTATAAACAGGACCTTTCATCACGTTCATCTTCTGCAACTCTTCGCATCCAACAATAGATGCTATTCCAATGATTTAGGCATAGTTGTTATCTTCTCTGTTCTGTGATCAATCAATGACAAATCAGTCAACTTCTCCAACTTAGTGTATACTTTGTTGGGCATTGTTGATTCTGACATAGTTGTAATATTGGGGGTCATTTACTAAGGGCCTGATTCGCGTTTTCCCAACGTGTTACCCGAATATTTCCGATTTGCGCCGATTTCCCCTGAATTGCCCCGGGATTTTGGCGCACGCGATCGGATTTTGGCGCATCGGCGCCAGCATGCACGCGACGGAAATCGGGGGGCTTGGCCAAACGGAAACCCAACGGATTTGGAGAAACCACCGCATTTACAAAAAAAATGTGTCGCGAAAATTGCACTTACCTTCACCAGGTATAGGCCGGTGAATTTCAGGGCATTCAGGTGGGCCTCGGCGGACTTCAGCGCAGCAGCGACACCTGGTGGACATCGGAGGAACTGCCTTAGTGAATCCCGGCCGGACCCGAATCCACCGCAGAGAACGCGCCGCTGGATCGCGAATGGACCGGGTAACTAAATATGCCCCATTATCTCTAGTATCCACCATTCCTGATCAATCAATATCAATATTTAAAAGTTTATTTCAAAGAGTAAAGAGCACAGTTGGCATATTAGGTACCGGAACTACCATGGGGCTATCCTTTGTTAAATAGGTGGTCAGGGGTTGGAGCAGACAACCTGCCATATAATATTAACGCACTTGGCTTTGCCCAATAGTTCATATCACTAGGCCTACTCATCTTGTATAATGTCTATTTAGTAATTAACAGCACTGTTCATACATATGGTTTAGAATGAGTTGGATGACTAAAGAAGGGGCCATGTCCCAAAACGTCACATGATACGGCCATTGTCATACTGCTCCAATAAGCAGCCCCGCATGTAAGCCCGGGCTCCTGCTAAGCCTGAACAAGGAATGGATCGCATCAAGAGATATTTGTACACATTGGGTGAGTATGTTCGGTAGCTTTGCCGGTAGCTTTGCCAGAACAGTGCCTTCTATATAGGATGCAAAGAGTAGGAGTTGATAGAGATGGTAAAAAAGTTCTCTTTAAGGGAAACCTATCATTAGGAGCCCTTTTTCTGTCTCTTACATGTCCCCATAGTGAATAGTGTACATATTGCCAAAAAGTTTTAATAGTAAAACAGTTTTTTTCCGAAAAAAAAGATAAGTTAGATGAAAGTTTACCTTTCTGTATGCAGAGCTGTGTCCCATATACCATTGGAGTGGGCAGTGAGGATCGGATTCCCCCCATCCTCGGGAAAAGGCTCCGTCATGCATTGATTTGAAATACAAATAACTCCCATGTCCCCCTTATACAGGACGTCGTACATGTCGTCCCCGCTCCTCACTGGCCACTCCATGGGACTAGGGACACAGCTCTGCATACAGAAAGGTAAACTTTCATCTAACTTATGTTTTGTTTCAGATAAAAGTCAGTTTTACTCTAAAAACCCTTTGGCAATGTGCGCACTATTCTCTATAGGGACATGAGGGAGCCAGGAAAGTGCTCCCGATGACAGGTTCCCTTTTTTTCTCCACCACCTTCCTTTTCCTGGTAGATTATAGTAAGTCTATAGTTCCCCTTCCGTAACCTAAGAGAACTTGGCTCTATCCAGGTAACCCGTGGGCTTTTCCTCTCCCCCAGACATATTTAATTTACTATAGTATTGTTTGCTTTTCATTCGGCAAATGGGGGCATTTGATACAATGGTTAATTTTCAACAGGAAAAGCAAAGTTTACTTGCAAGTAAACACAATGTATCACTGCCACATGTCTGTAGCATCTCTCTACAGTTACATATGCCGCTATCCCACTGTTTAACTTGCTGACAGCCATAAGATGTATTAATACATTTAGGAAAGCACGATCCTTAGAAAACAGTGCACGCTGCTGACTAGTGACAGAAGGCAGGCTTTTATTACAGATAAATATTTAGGCTTTAAAATAATTTAAGAGGTACATTACCATAAGGGCCATTACTGTGGTGAATCAATAGGCGGCTACAGAAGCAGCTGATTCCAAGACAAATGCCTTCTGGCAAGCAAGTTTTCCTGTCTGTCATCGTTCAGTTAATTCTTCCTATTTGCTGTCACGGGCGTCCTCTGATTTATAAATGACTGTCTCCAGAGACTACCGCACTCTATATCTTACATCTCATTTCCCTAAAGGAAATAATTGTCATCTTTTCTGCCTGATAATGTGAGAAGTAAAATGTCACTTAAAAAGCCCTATGAAAAGTATTACAGATGAGGCCACAGTTAAAGAACATCTATCACCAGATCAAGGATTGTAAACCAAGCACACCGACATACTGGTGTGTGCCCCCTTCTGGGGGAGGATCTGCTGTTATTTTAGTTTCTTATGCCCTTGTTTTTAAGAAAATGAGCCTGAGGGGCTCCAGGTTCCATTAACTCCTGTGGAGCCTGGAGCCCCTCAGGCTCATTCCTTTCTTAAAAACCAGGGCATAAGAAGCTAAAAGAAGAGCAGATCCCGCCAGAGGGGGCACACACCAGTATGTCAGAGTGCTTGGTTTACAATCCTTTATGTGGTGATAGATGTCCTTTAAAGGGAACCCATCATCAAAATCCAACATGCAACATGTGACCTACCTTTATGTCACGTCAGTTAAGTCTGTTAGGAGCATTGTGCATCTATGGCTATATTCACACGATGTATGCCTGCCATACCATAGTACGGCGGCCATACATCGGCGCTGCGGAGAGGAGCAGGGGATGAGCGTAGATATCCCCACCCCTCTACATAGGCATATACAGCGCACGGCACCATATCACGTAGAAAGATAGGACATGACTTATCTTCCTACGGGCTACGGAGCGGTACGGTGCCACACGTGTACATGGCCATGAGCCCGTAGAAGTGTATGTGGGGCGTATATACGCCTCCCCATACGTTCTTGTGAATGTAGCCTAACAACCACAGCTGACACTTGCAATAGGTGCTGGCACTGATAGTTGGAGTCAGGGGCATAACTAGGAGAGCCGGGGCCCTATTTCAGTCTTCTGAACGGTCCTCCTTCCCACTTAAAAAATACATATTTGTATATTCACAGATGTGCGTTACAATTACACATTAACTCATGCGCACACATATAGAGACACACATATACACACACAAACAATGGCAAACACAAACGTACAGCATATATATACACATACAGCATATATACACACATATTAGGTTCAAGTACCCTAGGGGGCCTGGAAATGTAGCATAAAAAATTACAAAAAAAACCCTTTTATAATGACACTTCATAATGTATATAAATTTGAATAAAAAAGGGATAAAAAGGTCGTACGGTCCCAAAAATGATTGTTACAAAAAATTACACTAATGCAGATCCATGCATTGAAGTATAAAAAAGTTATTTTCATCAGAATAAGGCGAAAAGAAGAAATTTTCTTTCCTACATAAGGTTTACATTTTTTACAGTCTATTAAAACCTAGTAAAACCTATACATAAAATTTATAAATTTGGCATCCTTGTGACCATACCAAATGAAAGCATAATAGAGAGATGTCATTTGAAACAGTAGTCAAGAAAACAGTGCAATGACGTCCATTTGTTAATTTCACGGCACTTAGAATTTTTCCCTGCTTTCCTGTATAAGACATGGAATGTAAAATACCACCACTAGGAAGTGCAAATTACTCACAGAATAAGCCCTTATACAAGTGCGTACAAGGAAAAATAACAAAAACGTAAAATGAAAAGGTCATGGGTGGCAATGGGTTAAAATTATGTGAAGCAGCCTGAAGGGCTTCTTACGGGCATCACCAGAGCCCCTCTGTGCTACAGATTCAGAGGCTGTTACAGTGTGCAAGGGGCACTTCCCCACTGTTGTGTGCTTTGCTGCAGTGAGATAACATCAGGAAGAGGGAAGTGCTGAGAGAGCAGAGGGGAGTGTGAGACAGTGTGACAGCCTGTGAAGCTACAGCCCAGAGGGACTGTGGTAACCCCCCCTCACCCAGCCATTGGTTGGTCACCGGCCAATGAATGGCCCTCCCAGACCATGGGACAATACTTCCTCAGACAACAGGCCATCACTTCCTCATGATGTCCACACCTCAAAGTCAAGCACTCATTGGGTGACGCAAGTCCTGGTAAAACCAGGAAAGTATGCCTTCTTTTTTCTTGAAATTTCTGGACAAACCCTCTAAACTTTGTCAGCTGATATCAAAACAAGAGGTTCAGGCTCTGTGTTGCACTGAGGTTTACTCACACTCCTACCTGCCATTAACTCACCACAGATGTCCTCTTGAATTACCTGGAACCTGGCAATGTCCTTGTTCTGGATATCGCCTAGCCTTGGCTCTTGGACTGGAATATGTTGCTCTAATCCTGCCATTGATCCTTGGCTTGATTTTTGACTATTCTTCCATCTTGTTCCCTGGCCCATCTCAACTCCTCTCCTGGTGATGATCTTTGACTCTATAAATCTCCACGCTACTTCCATACCAGTAATTTTACTGCCAATTATTAACTATTTGGGGTGTTACATCCTGGGGATCTTCAAGAGGAAAACTACATCTCTGGTGTGTGATAGAAACTTGATATATGACCATAAAAAGTTTTCCTTGGTGCCCGTGAGAAGATGACCCACTTTATTCAACCAGTCTAAGCAACATCATGATCTCAGGTGGACACAAGGATGACTCTACTACATAAGGACCCCAGGGCCCCCACCAGACAACTCCTGGTTGATACTTGGTGTTATATGGAGGTTTCGTAGAAGGTTTTGGGTTGCTCAACTGCATTTTTAGGCTTTAACTGATGATACATTTTTGAGAAAGCACTTTCTTTCCTAAGGCATTAAAGCTCATTTCAGGACTTTAACTGTACTGAAATACTGATAAAAGAGCAGAAAATATTTTTTGACACATTCACAGCAAAATCCTGTTTTCCTCACTACTTCTGCTATCAATTCAAAAAAGGATTTGGGGAAGATATTGACACAATGACCATTTCATTACATGTAATGTGTAGTCCTACAAAACCAGTGAAATGTTCAACAGGCTGTCAATCCCTCCGCGCAGATCAGAACATGAAACCTTTCTCCGCTATCCTGTTGAATTTAATGGTTCATTTTTGATGTGAGGAGCTTTGGTATTCAGACTGCAGTGTGCGATCCCTACACTAATATAGAGACACATATCTTAGATATTGCCTGGAAAGATACTAAGAAGATGATTTTTCAGCCCTACTACTCTTATCTTGTATACTTCAGCACAGTACTTATACCCCTATCCTGTACATATGGGCACAGCACAGTACTACTACTTTTATCATTTATATATGGCATAGACTAGTACTACCACTTCTATCCTATACAAAGGAGAACAGTAAAAAACTACTACTCCTATCCTGTTAATATGGGCACAGCACTACTACGCCTATCCTGCATATATGAGCACAGCACAACTAATACTACTACAGTCATGGCCATAAGTTTTGAGAATGATACAAATGTTAATTTTTACAAAGTCTACTGCATCAGGTTTTATAATGGCAATTTGCATATACTCCAGAATGTTATAAAGAGTGATCAGCTTAACAGCAATTAATTGCAAAGTAAATATTTGCCTAGAAAATGAACTTTTTCCCCCAAAACACATTTCAACTTAATTGCAGGCGCCTTAAAAGGAACAGCTAACATGGTGTCAGTGCTTGCTCCAGTAACACAGGTGTGGGTGTTGATGAGGACAGGGCTGGAGATCAATCTGTCATGATTAAGTAAGAATCACACCACTGGAAACTTTAAAAGGAGGCTGGTGCTTGGCATCATTGTTTCTCTTCTGTTAACCATGGTTATCTCTAAAGAAACACGTGCAGTCATCATTGAACTGCACAAAACTGGCCTAACAGGGAAGAGTATCACCTCAGTCACAAATCTATCACATCATCAAGGAATTCAAGAAGAGAGGCTCCATTGTTGCCAAAAAGGTTCCAAGCGCTCAAAAAGGACCAGCAAGCACCAGGACCGTCACTTAAAAGTGTTTCAGCTTGGGGATGGGGCTCCCAGCAGTGCAGAGCTTGCTCAGGAATGGCAGCAGGCAGGTGTGAGTGCATCTGCACGCACTGTGAGACTGCGGAGACTCCTGGAGCAAGGCCTGGTGTTAGGGAGAGCAGCAAAGAAGCCACTTCTCTCCTGAAAAATCATCAGGGACAGACTGATATTCTGCAGGAGGTGCAGGGAGTAGAATGCTGAGGACTGGGGGAAAGTCATTGTCTCTGATGAATCCCCTTTCTGATTGTTTGGAACATCTGGAAAACAGCTTGTTGGGAGAAGACAAGGTGAGCGATACCACCAGTCTTGTCTCATGACACCTGTAAAGCCTCCTGCAACCATTCATGTGTGGGGCGGCTTCTCAGCCAAGGGAATCGGCTCTCTCACTGTCTTGCCTAATAACACATCCATGAATAAAGAATGGGACCAGAATGTCCTCCAAGAGCAACTTCTCCCAACCGCCCAGGAGCAGTTTGGTGATCAGCAATGCCTTCTCCAGCATGATGGAGCACCTTGCCATAAAGCAAAGGTGATAACTAAATGGCTCAGGGAATAAAACATAGAGATTTTGGGTCCATGGCCTGGAAACTCCCCAGATCTTAATCCCATTGAGAACCTGTGGTCAATCATCAAGAGACGGGAGGACAAACAAAAACCAACAAATTGTG
Organism: Engystomops pustulosus; assembly: GCA_019512145.1. NCBI lineage: Eukaryota > Metazoa > Chordata > Amphibia > Anura > Leptodactylidae > Engystomops > Engystomops pustulosus. The sequence continues at coordinate 19,308,678 of CM033651.1, forward strand.
ACAAAATGCAAGCAGTGATTGTGCAGAATGGACGGCTATCAGTCAGGATTTGGTCCAGAAGGTGATTGAGAGCTGCCAGGGAGAATTGCAGAGGTCCTGAAGAAGAAGGGGCAACACTGAAAATACTGACTTGCTGCAGTAACTCATTGTAACTGTCTATAAAAGCTTTTGTTACTCATAATATGATTGCACTTGTATCTATGTATGTGATAAAACATCTGACAAACCAGAGGGCAACAGATCATGTGAAAATATAATATTTGTGTCATTCTCAAAACTTTTGGCCATGACTGTTCACTATAAATTAGGGCAATGCATGGTACCTCTATTCCTATCCTGCATGTATGGGCACTGCACAGTACTACCCCTCCTATCTCTATATATACAATATAGCCACTATATAGTCCTAGTACTTTAACCCTGCATATATGGAACAGCACATTACTACTACTTCTATCCTGCATTTATGGACACTGCAAATAACTACAATTACTGGAAAGCTGAATACGTGACATTATCTTTGGTTCCATTACTATAAAAAGGCAAGTGTCAAACCTTTTTCAAGATTCATACTTGTTGGGGAGGTTAATTTTCCTATAACCCACGGCCCACGGCATCCCCTGGATTCAGAAAAATGAGGTCCCAGCAAGACCCTCTTGTAACACTTATTTTAAAGGGAACCTGTCACCAGGAGACCCATTGTTAGCACTCCCCCAGTCCCCACAGAGCATAGTACATACACTGCCAAGTGTTTTAGTATAAAAATTGGTTTTACAGAAAAAAAAGTATGTTATATGTACCTTTCATTAGCATCTGCTGTGACTAGGCAGTTGCCAATGGGAGGGGCTGGAAAGGAGCAGTTCCCCCCACCCTTGGGAAACATGTGACCTTTTCAAATATATGAATACCTCCCCTCACTCGGGATTGGCTGTAGAGGAGGGGGCGTCGCTAAGGCCCATGATGGGGTGTTTTCATATATTTGAAAGGTCACAGTGAGCAGCGGTTCCCCAAGGGTGGGGGGGGGACTGCTCCTTTCCAGCCCCTCCCAATTGGCAACTGCCTAGTCACACAGCAGATGCTAATGAAAGGTACAATATAACATATCTTTTTTTCTGTAAAACCAATTTTTAATACAAAAACACTTTGGCAGTGTATGTACTGCTCTGTGGGGACTGGGAGAGTGCTAAAAATGGGTCTCCTGGTGACAGGTTCCCTTTAAGTACTGAGCATGCAGATAGCTCCGAGGCAGTGCCAGAAGAGGACCTCTTTTTTACTCACGTTAGAGGTTACTGGTTCCTCAGTGTCGTAGACAATCCTGTACAAATTTGGTGCTGAAAACTATAGTCTCTGACCTGTTCCAAAGCATGGTCAGATTCAAGGGGGTAAGTTGAGGAGGTGCAGAGAGAGTGCCCAAATGCCACCATTCATGAGAGCCTCACCACAAGGGACCAGAATGGAATAGGAGCCAGGATAGGAACTGGGAGCAGGTGAGATACCTACAACTTTTGGATTGCTATTTTGGTGGTTTGTGGAGCAAGTTTGACCCTTTTTTACCACCATGCACTACTTTTTATAAATGTAACAATCTTTTTGGTGAATTTTAGTAGAATTTTAGATACAGAAAGATCATCAAGTACTGAGACCTTCTAGAGGGTCACATGTATTACATCATATATTGTTACAGCGATCATTATACCATATTATTTTAGGGTGCTTTGTACATTGCATTGCACCCCCACTCTTATTCCTAGTCCTCCCATGTTATAACACAGAGCTGCGGCAGAGAGACCTCTGAGACAGGTAATCATTCCTTTCCTGATGAAACTAGATGTTATTCTTGTCAGAGCTCCAGTTCATGTGCGTGCGTGTGAATAGTACAATTTCTGGGGTTACTGGGAGGTCTGCGGAATGGAGTTACTGGGAAAGGTCAGTGCAAGTATCAGGAAGGGAAGGAATTGGGAGGACAAATCTCAGGGGTCCCTATGGTTTTATGGAAAATAAAGAAGTTTTTAATAGCTGGATTTTTCCGATTGAAGTGTCAGTGGAGGTGCATGTGTGGGTGCTTCGGGGGGTCTTATGAGGATCAAAAGACCTTAAGCTCCTATATTTATGCAATATATAGAATATGCTCTGTATCGATATATATAACCCGAACAGTGGGGAACACGTAGCGCTCATTCACAATACTGGAACATTTTAATTGATTCCCTCTGAGTCATATACTGTCAGTGAATCTCCTTAGCGGAATTGAGCGTAAGCCTCTGGGTGACCAATATGTCTAGCAATTCACTGAAAGCAAGCAGAGCATCATGAGGAACTGAAACCCTAAAGGCAGGATTTATCAAGGCTCCATCACCAGTTTTCTGACGTCTAAACTTGAAATAATTATTTTCTCTTGACGCTATCGCCATGCCAAGTGGACATGAAGGGAAGCATCCTCGGCTGCGGAGTGGGCTAGGCCCACTTCTAGCGCAGGTTCTGGAGCAGGTTCTGGAGCGCACTTCTATGCTAGACAGGACCTGGCGTAGAATTATCCGCCAGTACCACTGGTCGTCACATACATCAGAAGGTTGGAGACTCGAGATATATCCAGCACAACGGGATGGGCAGGGGGACATCACACGCTGGTGCTCCATGATAAATATCCCCCAAAGTATATTAAGGTGCATATCATTAAGTTAAAGGGGGTGCCCCACTGTTAGAATGCACACAAGAAAACCAATGGAAAAAGTTTACCATAAAGGAAAGCTACCACTTAATTTAAAGGACATCTACTATGGACTACGGATTATAAACTAAGCACACTGACATGCTGGTGTGTGTCCCCCCTGGCAGGATCCGCTCTGCTTTTAGCTTTTTACAAAAAAAAGTCTTAAAGAATTATATAAATGAGCCTCAGGGGCTCCATGCTCCATTAACTGCTATGGAGCGTGGAGGCCATGAGGCTCATTTGCATAATTTCTAAAGTCTTTTTTCGTAATAAGAAAGGCATAAAAAAATCTAAAAGAAGAGCGGATCCTTCGTAATAAGAAAGGCATAAAAAAATCTAAAAGAAGAGCGGATCCTGGGGACACGCACCAGCATGTCAGTGTGCTTGGTTTATAATTTATAATCCTGATGGTAGATGTCCTTTAAGGAAGTAGCAAAAGTAGTAATTATGTTCCGGCTCACCTGAGGGTGTGCGGTCTGCCTGACTGTTACGTCCAAGTCCAAGAGTGAAAGCATAGACCAGCAAATCTACATAAGTGTATTGAAAACAATAATTCTTTATCTTCATTGAGACAGACAAGAGCGACATCGGAAAGACCAGATAAAAGGCATCTCCCTGACGTGTTTCGAGTCACAAACGACTTTTTATCATATAATTATGTACTACCAGGAAATTAAAGAAATGGATAATGGAACACGTCAATGGCTCAACTAACGCTAATGCCAAAAATCCTTCAAATGTTTCTGACCACTTTCGTAATGCACACCACGGGGATGTGTCCAGTCACATATTTTTCCGGCATTGAAAGATTACACTCCCCGAGTCGGTAATTATCGAAGGCGCCTCCTCCTCAATAGGGAGGGATTCTGGATTATGATGTTTAACACTGTAAAAACTTATGGCTTAAATTTTAGGAACAACACTATTTTATTAATTACTAGTAAATGTATGTAATTTTTTGTTACTTTTTGATATATATGCAAATTCAAATAATTTAATTCTTGCGATATCCCCTTCCCTATGGGGCGTGTAAATATATGTCCATATAATTATTTATTTATATAGTGCACACAGTGGGGCTCACAATCTAAACAACCTACGAGTATGTTTTTGGAGTGTGGGAGGAAACCGGAGGAAACCCACGCAAACACAGAGAGAACATACAAACTCTTTGCAGATGTTGACCTGGGTGGGCCTAGAACCCAGGACTCCAGCGCTGCAAGGCAGAAGTGCTCCCCACTGAGCCACCGTGATGCGCTATATGTGCCTCTATCTATGATTAAGAGTCATTTGTGACACAAAGTGCGTCAGATGCCAATTAGTTTCTTTTTCGAATGTCGTTCTTGTCTGTCTCATTAAAGATTTTGCAATAAAGAATTTTAGTTTTTTAATACATTCGTGGAGGTTTGCTGGTCTATATCGTACTATTTAATTTAACCTCTACAAACCCACCACAGATTTGTAGAGGTGAACATCCACATTTCAGCAATACCTTTATCATAGATAATAACCGGCTCATTACTTTTAAAGTGACACGTTAATCTCTCTGATTTATTTTAATTACACTGACATCACGCTCACGCACAGTACTTCTGATCTGCGTATCTGAGAGGCAGCATGTTACCTATGTCTCCTCCTGCTCTATAACATGCTGCCTGCAGATGGGACACTGGGCCAGATTTATCTTAAGTTGTTCTATTTTGCGCATTTTTTTGTCTCTATTTTGCACCATATTTGTCTAATGTCAAAATTTGCTTAGATAGATGTGATCTTTCTTTGCGTTTTTTTTAGACTTTTTCATATATTTGCGACTTTTTGTAAAAAGTCTCAATGAGAAAAAGTTCTACAAATCAGCTTCAGCCGACAACATTCTGCTGGCAACATCCAATCATTCACCATTTATGAACATTCTTCAGACTAATAGTTATTATTTGGGAGGATTTTATATAAAAATCAAAAAATGGATACAATTTTATGTTTTAATGATAATATTACTGTTACAGCTTTGTATATAGAGATGTCCTGTCCCTGTGTGTCCTGTACATGGTCACTTTATCACATACATTATAAGGAGAACTTGTGGGGCTCAACAACGTGTCCTTACACTGTATATCACTGACGCATCACTGTGTGCATATAGAGGGCGATATGAAAGCAGGGGGAGGAGTCAACCACGGCAAAAGATAGTGATTGGCTGTTGCCATTGTATTTGGCGGTTTTCCAATGTCCCGGTGCCCTTATATGGAGACTGAAATAACTGGGGACCTCCCACCTGCGGGAAGTGTTCCTGTAGGGGGAGGGGCAGGAAAGGGGTTAATGTGAACAGCCCCATATTATGATGGTTTATATTGTTAAGCATCATTATTATTTTCTGTTTAAAAGAATCAATTTAAAAAATAAATATTAAAAAAAAAATCAAAAACATCTGTATGACTGATGCTCCTGATGCTTATGACAAAATGTAAAAAATAAACATGAAGTTACAAAATAACAACAAAAGTACAATCTGCTCAGCTCCTCCTGCTCTATAACATATTGCATGAAGATAGGACACTATGTACAAAATTCTCAGCTCCTCTTGTTCTATAACATGCTTCCTGCACATAGATCACTCTGCACAATCTGCTCAGCTCCTCCTGCTCTATAAAAATGTGCCGGCAGTAGAACACTATGTACAATGTGCTCAGCTCCTCCTGCTCTATAACATGCTGCCTGCGGATAGGATGCTACAGTATATATAATCTGTTCAGCTCCTCCTGCTCTATATTATTCTGTCTATAGACACATTGGAACAGATAACTTTTAATAGAATGAAGCAATGGTCATATCTTTACTGTACCTCATGCAAATCATCACTCTGTAGAAATGTAACAACCCCGTACACTATTTTGCTGAATACTCTTTTAGTGATACAAATACATGTAAATTTGTCGAAAAACATCTGCATCATGTTGACAGCCGGATCCATCGGAGACAGATCAACCTCTGCTCTTGATCATGAGGGGGAGGATAAGAAAGTGACTGAGACGCTACAAGGAGAAGGGATTTTCTGTGTTAGAGTCACTGGAATAAAAATGTCATCTTTCTGAGATTTCACACTTAAGACAACTTTGCAAACTGGTTTCCTGGTATGATGCAGATCAATCACGGCTGAATGTCTTTGTAAGAAGCGGAAGAAATAGCATTGGGATAGGTGTGATCCTACTGATCAAACGTACGAGCCTACAGGAGATTCTCACATAGAGCATGTCAGACACCATCTACAAGCACATGTTTCATCTTTCAAGTCATCGGGTGGCAGAAATAATGTCATCTTCTATTTCCAATCATGATCTTCAGATATTTAGTGTCAATTGATGGAAGCGTATTTTTCGGACTATAATGCGCACCGGATTATAAGGCGCACCATCAATATGAACCTAAAAAGTCTAGCTTCATATATAAGGCGCACCGGATTATAAGGCGCACCTGATTATAAGGATGAATGACCAGCAGGTGGCAGGCCTGTGCACAGTTCAAGGAGTCTATACCACACAAGAAAACAAGGAGCCACTCAGTTCGCAAATGTAAAATAAACAAAGATTTTTATTCGACAATATTAAAATTGATTACAATGGATGTTAAATGGAAGATATCCAATATAACAAGTCCGAGTTGACTAAACCTCCGCATAGCACTAGAGGGTATATCCAGCATACAAGTACCATATACCTAAGTTAGTGCCTCTAAGAACATCTCCACTATATGTGGATACTAAACTATAGGGGACGGCATGCAGAGGCAGCGGCAGCAGGCTAGAGAGTGTCATGGCGACATACCCTAAATGGACTCAGGCTTCAAACCAATGGGTGGCAGAGAGGAACCAAAGGAGGTGAGCAAGAAGCGCTCAAATAATATCGGTACATGATAAAAGTTTGCCAGTATATTTTGTGGATTACACAGCAGGGTGGCGACAAAGTTAACATGGAAGCCATGAAACAACCCAAAATTCTGCCTGACACAGCTCGTTTGTGCAGTGCATGTACTTGCCACTTCGGCCTTTGCTATGGATATGTGCGCCACTAAGCGCAGAACACAGCGGTCGCAAGTCTCACTACAAATTGCTCAGAATTGGCAAGTACATGCACTGCAGAAACTACAGCCACCAGCAGATCAACCAGAAATCAAATATATAGAACGCTACTGTAGGCTTCAAGAAGCTGTTTGTATTCTCCTATGGCTATTTTCTAGCCAAGTATCAAAGGAAGCACACTACTATGCCAGATGAGATGACACTGAGTTATTGCCTAATAGAAATCCAACCCCTACTGAATTTTCCCACTTCGGTCTTTGCTATGGATATGTGTGCCACTAAGAGCTAAACACAACGGTAGCAAGTCCCCCTGCTAATTCCTCACAAAATGGTAAAAGATGCAAATTAAAATAAAAAAAGTAGAACGTTATTGTAGCCCTAAGAAGGGCTGTTGGGTTCTTTGAGAATCACTCCTGCCTAACAGTAAGCTAATAGAACACCCTAACGCTTTCCCTGACCAGCAGCAGCTCTCTCCCTAGCGGCATCCAGAGACAGAATGATCCGAGCAGCGCGGCCAGCGGCTAGTCTATCCCAGGGTCACCTGATCTGGCCAGCCAACCACTGCTATCGACGTGTAAGGGTACCACGTCATGCTGGGTGGAGTGCAGAGTCTCCTGGCTTGTGATTGGCTCTGTTTCTGGCCGCCAAAAAGCAAAACGGCGGGAGCTGCCATTTTCTCGAGTGGGCGAAGTATTCGTCCGAGTAACGAGCAGTTTCGAGTACCCTAATGCTCGACCGAGCATCAAGCTCGGACGAGCATGTTCGCTCATCTCTAGACACGTCCTATTTTTCCCCAGAATATGGCGCCGTGCCCCATGTTTCTCTGTGGAGAGGGGCGTGGGTCACCGGCGCTCAACCACTCCTCCTCTTCCCGGCGCCGACTTATGCCCACACGTGTGTGTGAATTTAGCCTTAGGTGGGCCATGGCAAGTAGCCATGTTTCGGGCCATGTTATATAGTTAGTATGTTTGAAAACAGACACCTGTCCGTCAGGTTCCACCAAGGAAGAAAAATGAAGGGATTTGATGCAGCAGAGATGTAAGGGAATAAAATTCTATATTCTAACATAACTATCAACAGTGCTCCCTTGTAATCGCTGCCAGACTACTCCTGCAATTGCTGCTTCCCTAAAGAATCTATTCTTTTAATCAGAAATGAGTGAATCATCCAAAAATCGCTATGCTGAAGCTTTGTCAAATTATTCAAAAGATTCGATACAAGTCCGGATTAATTTGATCTTAACCAATGTTGCTTGGTATGTAACCTCCTCCAGTCCCCTAAAACACTGATTTTTTAAAATAAATAAATGTTCCCATCTCATTTCACAAATTTTTTAAATTTTTAATTTCATTTTCAAGGAGACACAAGCTTAAACCATTACAAAAAATCATCTGGAGTGAATCAGATACAATTTGGATTCCATTTGGGGCCTGTATTTAGCCAGAATTTTACTGAATCTACAACAATTCTCTCATCTCTATTTTTAATGCCCGATTCTTATCTCTTCTGGCAACAGAGTTTGGAAGCCCCATGCACATTATATAGTCGGCAGAACAAAACTTTTCAAATTTTTGTCTAATGTGTATGGAGGATTAAGGTAGAGATTAACTATATGTATAATATGACTGTTTTAGTGTCATTTTGTGCTATTTTGGTTGGTGGTGTGCCCCAGGATTTTCTAAGTATAAAAAGTGTGCCGCGGCCCAAAAAAGGTTGAAAATCACTGCACTAGAGGGTATATCCACCATACAAGTACCATATGCCTAAGTTAGTGCCTCTAAGAATCTCCACTATATGTGGATACTAAACTAATGCGCACTGCTAGTTAAATTGTATTCAGATGGTGAAATTAGAAATAAAAGACCAGTGTCTTACCCATTTTGTGGTATGCGGGGGAAGCACTCGGACACCCCAACGCGCGTTTCGTCCACGCTTCCTCAGGGGGTACGAAAAGAAAAGTTGATGTGTGTTTTTAGACAAAAGCTTTGTACTCTTTGTAGACTCTACTGTAGGAAAATAGACCTCCAATTCAAAAAAACTTCATCTAAATAAGTTTGCAATGGCATATTGAACCCACATTTAACTACATTTTTGGCAGGAATGATCCTAGTTCTACTGGATCAGACATATATTCCCATTCCTGTCCCTGAAATTTTACACTCGCTATAGCAGGGTCGGCTCCAGGTATCAGTAGGCCCCTTGGCGACAGAGCCTCAGTGGGCCCCTTTGCAGAGAAGTCACATGTTAACAATTCAGAAACTAAACAGTCTCCTAAAATATTCCCCATTTTATCATCCCAAACAGCCCCCTCATGGTTATTTTATATACAGCCCCCCTTGTCCCCATGGTGGATTCTTTATGTACAGCCTTAGGCTACATTCTCCCTACCATATGGGGGATGTATATACAGCCGACGTATATATGGAGTATACATGTGCGGCACCGTACCGTTCTGTAGCCGGGACAAGGATGGGACATGTCCTATTTTTCCCCAGAATACGTCGTGCCCCATTTTTCTCTGTGGAGAGGGGCGTGGGTGAGCGGCCCCGGCATATGCCCACACGTGTGTGTGAATTTAGCCTTAGGTGGGCCATGGCAAGTAGCCATGTTTCGAGCCATGTTATATAGTTAGTATGTTTGAAAACAGACACCTGTCCGCCAGGTTCCACCAAGGAAGAAAAATGAAGGGATTTGATGCAGCAGAGATGTAAGGGAATAAAATTCTATATTCTAACATAACCATCAACAGTGCTCCCTTGTAATCGCTGCCAGACTACTCCTGCAATTACTGCTTCCCTAAAGAATCTATTCTTTTAATTAGAAATGAGTGATTCATCTAAAGCTTTGTCAAATTGTTCAAAAGATTCGATACAAGTCCGGATTAATTCGATCTGAACCAATGTTGCTTGGTATGTAACCTCCTCCAGTCCCCTAAGTTTTTTTTTAAATAAATAAATGTTCCTATCTCATTTCACAAATTTTTTAAATTTTTAATTTCATTTTCAAGCAGACGCAAGCTTAAACCATTAAAAAAAATTATCCGGAGTGAATCAGATACAATTTGGATTCCATTTGGGGCCTGTATTTAGCCAGAATTTTACTGAATCTACAACAATTCTCTCATCTCTATTTTTAATGCCCGATTCTTATCTCTTCTGGCAACAGAGTTTGGAAGCCCCATGCACATTATATAGTCGGCAGAACTAAACTTTTCAAATTTTTGTCTAATGTGTATGGAGGATTAAGGTAGAGTGTAGGCGAAATATACAGTTAGGGGTTAGTGATGAGTGGACCGATTCAGTGTAGTTCAGGGTTTAGTGACCTTGGGTTGGAGTTCAGATTTGGGAAAAATTGCAGTTCGTATTCACTCATCACTAGATAGGATGCATTCCCACGGCCATGTGCTCGCCCAGACCAGATCCCCGGAGAGTAGGAGGGATGAGCACTCTTCACCCCTGCTCCCTCCATAGGCAGACGAGCGTCCCAACTCTGGGAGCCACAGTGGTTTATGGGGATTGCAAATCATGCGTCAAATCATGGCCCCTCATAACGGCTTTTTGAATGAGCCCTTCGGGTGATACCACACATGGCGTTTTGAACCCGTTTTTGGTCCGTTTTTAAGCAGTCCATCCAAAAACGCATGCGATTTTGAAAATTGCATGCGTTTTTTAAAACTCATCCGTTTTTGACCAGTTTTAATTAAGAAAATTGGTAAAACCTGTCAAATACAGATGCGTTTTTAACAGACTGCTCAAAAACTGACCAAAAACGGGTTCAAAACGCCATGTGTGGCATCACCCTTAGGGTTATTGGGTTAGAGGTTAGGCTTGTGGTTACGGGATAGTTTATGTATCTACCAGGCCCTGAAACCTGAAGGCACCCAAAGGTCCCTCTACAACTTTCTTATAAGAAGGTGTCGGTATTATAAGTGTCATTGGGTTTGTGTTGCAGATTTTACATTGGGGCCCTCCAACATTAAAGGGGTCATTCAACTGCATTAACACCTAAAAACCATTGCCCATGTAGATAATCAGTCAGTCCTTTCTTTTGTAACAGGGACGCCTTAAAAACTTTAATTTCAAATGAAGAGCTTGGCACATCGCTATTGGTTTATTTTGAACCCAAATATATAATGGTGACAATAGGACGTCCGTCTTCTCCACTCCTACCAGTCACTGACAGCAAGAAGAGATCTTTGAAACAGAGATCAATGGATATTGGGAACCTACCTCTCTATTATACATTGAATAAACTTACATTGTTTTCCCTCCGGTCTTTTTTTCCTAACAATAGGACCTGACAAGCCGCGCGCCTGCAGTTATGTCTGTGCAGAACCGCTATAAAGTTCTAGATCTCTGCATAACACAAAACCTTTAGTGCTGCATAAAAGCAGATATTTTTTATAACGGCGTCTCCGAGGGCTGTAAAAATAATAAAGATGTTTACAAATCACCAACATTCCAATTGGTGAAAATGAATTTAAGCAAAACATTATATTTCCTGCTATTAACTTTATAAATGGGAAGGTGGAAATGGGCAGAATATTGTGCAGCTTCTTGGGCCCAAATGCTAGTTCTGTCATGTGGCGCTGGTACTTTTGGTGGCACCTAAGGACACAGTTCTCCAGTCCAAGCAGTATCCAACACCTGAGCAGTCCAATAGTCATGTCATTACATTGGGATCCTGCAGTCTCTATAGTTGCAGAGCCACTATATGCAGTGGTAACATAAAGGGAACCTCTCTCAAGCTTTTTCACCAGTAAACTACTACCCCCCTCTATACCCTGTTTGGTGGCATATTAAAGATATGAATCTGGTAAATGGCTGGTGGTTCTTTAGAAACAGGGCAAGATCCATTTCCCATCTTTAAAGGGTTTGTTTCAAAAAATACAGGTGACCTGAGCGAGGGGGGGCTGTTAAAAAAAAATTATGCTCCCGTTTTCCAGCGCCGGTGTCATGCTTCTCCAGTGCTCCCATTGTTTATAGAGGCAGGCACTTCCACAACCTGGCCCCCCCAGCTGGCCACCGCCACCACTCCGGATACACATTTAAACAAATGCTGTATATGGCATGGTGGCAGTGGACTAGTGCGTGTGCCAGGCAGGAGGAAATTGTCGGACTGGGGTGTGTCTGTCTCTGTAAACTAAAACAGCATGGCACTGTTGGGTGGCAGTGCAGGACAACGGGAGCACCCCCCAACCCAAACCCAGGCCATCGGACAACCCCTCTAACCGCCTATTTGTCAAATTCTGTAGCTCCGAGAATCTGATGCAGTTTGAAAGATATAATTTATATATGGGAATCTGTAGTGACACTCCTCTTCAGCCTCTAAAAGTGGCTCTTCGCTGTGAATTTTACATGTCTTTGGAAGGTAAATTTTATAGGTAAGCGGATGAGTTTTAATACAAAAGAGGGATTTTTATACCTTATCCCACAAAAATAAAATAAAAATGACTATAAATATGGGATAAACGGATACCGTGATGTTGATGAAGCAATAAGCTACGGTACATCACTATCAAATCGGTCAAGAAAAATATGCGGACTATAAACATATCTCGCCCAAGCTTGGAGACTTGTAGATACACAGATGTAGCAGGGCTGACTGTGTGATGTAACTCTATTGAGTTTCCTTGGTTGTTCACAGTAAACTCCGCACATTTGCTCGCCGCTGTCAAAAAGCTACTGGGTCAAGAAACATAACTCTCCCATTATCACACATTTGGAAGGAATTGTCTACTTTTCTGCAATGTGCCCCCCCCCCCCCCCAGCTGTTAGTTTTCGGGTCCTGTTTTCAATTATCCTGAGCGTTATGTGGCTCCAATTACACAATCTAATTATACAGCACAATTACAACGAGACGCTATCGTTTCAATTACACAATGCCTAATAAAAACCATTGCAATAAATGGACTGCCAAGGTTTCGCACACCGACGTGAAGGGCAGTTGTGTGGACTCAGCTTTTAAGAGTTCAGCAAAGTATCTGCTTCCTGCTTAGTGAGACCCGATGACGGCGATGGAAGTGGCACCTCACCGGGTCAGGTTCTGTTTATACTGAGTATCTGGCAAAGAATTTACAGATGATGTAATGGTTAAAGGGGATGTACAAAGTAGAGGAGGTTCTACCATCACCATAGACAGGGGGCTTCCTCTACACCTAGAGGAGAGGTGGTTCTACCATCACCATAGACAGGGGGCATCCTCTACACCTAGGGGGGCATCCTCTACACCTAGAGGAGAGGAGGTTCTACCATCACCATGGACAGGGGGCATCCTCTACACCTAGAGGAGAGGTAGTTCTACCATCACCATAGACAGGGGGCATCCTCTACACCTAGAGAAGAGGCGGTTCTAACATCACCATAGACAGGGGACATCCTCTACACCTATAGGAGAGGAGGTTCTACCATCACCATAGACAGGGGGCATCCTCTACACCTAGAGGGGAGCCGCTTTTACCATCACCATAGACAGGGGGCATCCTCTACACCTAGAGGAGAGGAGGTTCTACCATCACCATAGACATGGGACATCCTCTACACCTAGAGGAGAGGAGGTTCTACCATCACCATAGACAGGGGACATCCTCTACACCTAGAGGAGAGGAGGTTCTATCACCACCATAGACAGGGGACATCCTCTACACCTAGAGGAGAGGCGGTTATACCATCACCATAGACAGGGGCCATCCTCTATACCTAGAGGAGAGGCGGTTATACCATCATCATAGACAGGAGGCATCCTCTACACCTAGAGGAGAGGAGGTTCTACCATCACCATAGACAGGGGAGCTATCCTCGTACACCTATAGCAGGAAGGCGGTTCTCCCGTCACCATAGACAGGGGGCATCCTCTACACCTGAGGAGAGGCGGTCTCTCCCCATCACCATAGACAGAGGATCCTTTATCTAGAGGAGAGGCGGTTCTACCTCACCATAGAAGGAGGGCATCCTCTAACCTAGAGGAGACGGTTTCTCCCATCACCATAGAAGGGGGATCCTCTACACCTAGAGGGAGAGCGTTCTACCTACCCACCATAGACGGGGGCATCCTCTACACCTAGAGAGAGGCGGTTCTATTCACCATAGACAGGGGGCATCCTCTACACCTAGAGGAGAGGCGGTTCTACCATCACCATAGACAGGGGGCATCCTCTACACCTAGAGGAGAGGCGGTTCTCCCATCACCATAGAAAGAGGGATCCTCTACACCTAGAGGAGAGGCAGTTCTACCACCACCATAGACAGGGGGCATCCTCTACACCTAAAAGAGAGGCGGTTCTATTATCACCATAGACAGGGGCATCCCTACACCTAGAGGAGAGGAGGTTCTACCATCACCATAGACAGGGGCATCCTCTACACTAGAGGAGAGAGGTTCTCTTACCATCACCATAGAAAGGGGATCCTCTACACCTAGAGAGAGGCAGTTCTACCACCACCATAGACAGGGGGCATCCTCTACACCTAAAAGAGAGGCGGTTCTATTATCACCATAGACAGGGGGCATCCTCTACACCTAGAGGAGAGGAGGTTCTACCATCACATAGACAGGGGGCATCCTCTACACCAGAGGAGAAGTCTCTACTATTACACATAGACAGGGGACATCCTCTACACCTAGAGGAGAGGGTTCTATACCATCACCATAGACAGGGGGCATGCTCTACACCTAGAGGAGAGGAGGTTCTACCATCACTATAGACAGGGGCATCCTCTACAGAGAAGAGGCGGTTCTAACTACTACACAACTATAAAAGAGGGGCATCCTACACCTAGAGGAGAGGTGGTTCTACCATCATAATGACAGGGGGCATCTCTCTACACCTAGAGGGAAGGAGGTTCTACATCACCATAGACGGGGGCATCCTCTACACCTAAGGAAGGAGGTTCTCAACATAACCATAGACAGGCATCCTCTACACCTAGAGAGGAGGTTTAACATCACCATAGACAGGGGACATCCTACACCTAGAGGAGAGGAGGTTCTAACACATCACCATAGACAGGGGGCATCCTCTACACCTAGAGGAGAGAAGGTTCTAATCATCACACCATAAGCAGGGGGCATCTCTACACCTAGAGGAGAGGAGGCTCTACCATCACCATAGACAGGGACATCCTCTACACCTAGAGGAGAGGAGGATTCTATCATCACCATAGACAGGGGGCATCCTCTACACCTAGAGGAGAGGAGGTTCTACCATCACCATAGACAGGGGACATCCTCTACACCTAGAGGAGAGGAGGTTCTAATCACCATACACAGGGGGCATCCTCTACACCTAGAGGAGAGGAGGTTCTACCACATCCATAGACGAGGGACATCCTCTACACCTAGAGGAGAGGAGTTCTATCATCAACACAATAGACAGGGGGCATCCTCTACACCTAGAGGAGAGGCGGTTCTACCATTACCATAGACAGGGGACATCCTCTACACCTAGAGGAGAGAGGTGTTCTACCATCACCATAGACAGGAGGGCTCTCTCTAAGGAGAGGCGGTTCTACCATCACCAAAGGACAGGGGGCATCCTCTACACCTAGAGGAGAAGAGGTTCTATCATCCCCATAGACAGGGGACATCCTCTACACCTAGGGGAGAGGCATTTCTACCATCACCATAGACGAGGGCATCCTCTACACCTAGAGGAGAGGAGGTTCTACTACTCACATCACCATAGACAAGGGGACATCCTCTACACCTAGAGGGAGACGTTATATCATCACCATAGACAGGGGGCATCCCCTACACCTAGAGGAGAGAGGTTCTACCATCACCATAGACAGGGGACATCCTCTACACCTAGAGGAGAGGACGTTCTATCATCACCATAGACAGGGGGCATCTCTACACCTAGAGGAGAGGAGGTTCTACCATCACCATAGACAGGGGCATCCCTCTAACCTAGAGGAGAGGCGGTTCTACCATTACCATAGACAGGGGCATCCTCTACACCTAGAGGAGAGGGGTTCTACCATCACCATAGACGGGGACATCCTCTTCTCTAAGGAGAGGCGGTTCTACCATCACCATAGACAGGGGGCATCCTCTACACCTAGAGGAGAGGAGGTTCTATCATCCACATAGACAGGGGACATCCTCTACACCTAGGGGAGAGGCATTTCTACCATCACCATAGACGAGGGCATCCTCTACACCTAGAGGAGAGGAGGTTCTACACCATCACCATAGACAGGGACATCCTCTACACCTAAGGAGAGACGTTATATCATCACCATAGACAGGGGGCATCCCCTACACCTAGAGAGAGGAGGTTCTACCATCACCATAGACAGGGGACATCCTCTACACCTAGAGGAGAGGACGTTCTATCATCACCAGAACAGGGGGCATCCTCTACACCTAGAGGAAGGAGGTTCTACTATCACCACTCAAGACAGGGGCATCCTCTACACCTAGAGGAGAGGCGGTTCTACCATTACCATAGACAGGGGGCATCCTCTACACCTAGAGGAGAGGCGCTTATACCATCACTATAGACAGGGGGCATCCTCTACACCTAGAGAAGAGGAGTATCTATCATCACCATAGACAGGGGGCATCCTCTACACCTAGAGGAGAGGTGGTTCTACCATAGCCATAGGCAGGGGGTATCCTCTACACCTAGAGGAGAGGTGGTTCTACCATCACCATAGACAGGGGCATCCTCCACACCTAGAGGAGAGGAGGCTCTACCATCACCATAGACAGGGGACATCCTCTTCTCCTAGAGGAGAGGCGGTTCTACCATCACCATAGACAGGGGGCATCTCTAACCTAGAGGAGAGGAGGATACTACCATCACCATAGACAGGGAACATCCTCTACTCCTAGAGAAGAGGAGGTCCTACCATTACCATAGATAGGGGGCATCCTCTACACCTAGAGGAGAGGCGGTTCTACCAGCACCATAGACAGGGGGCATCCTCTACACCATAGAGGAAGGCGGTTCTACTACAGCACCATAGACAGGGGACATCCTCTACACCTAGAGGAGAGGTGGTTCTACCATCACCATAGACAGGGGACATCCTCTACACCTAGAGGAGAGGCGATTCTACCATCACTATAGACAGGGGCATCCTCTACACCTAGAGGAGAGGCGGTTCTACACAGCACCATAGACAGGGGACATCCTCTACACCTAGAGGAGAGGTGGTTCTACCATCACCATAGACAGGGGACATCCTCTACACTAGAGGAGAGGCGATTCTACCATCACACATAGGACGGGGGCATCCTCTACACCTAGAGGAGAGGAGGTTCTACCAATCCCATAGACAAGGGGCATCCTCTACACATAGAGGGGAGGAGGTTCTACCATCACTATAGACATGGGCATCCTCTACACCTAGATGAGAGGAGGATCTACCATCACCATAGACAGGGGGCATCCTCTACACATAGAGGAGAGGTGATTCTACCATCACCATATACAGGGGCAATCTCTACACATAGAGGAAAGGATGGTTCTACCATCACCATAGACAGGGGACATCCTCTACACCTAGAGGAGAGGTGGTTCTACCATCACCATAGACAGGGGACATCCTCTAAACCTAGAGGAGAGGCGATTTTACCATCACTATAGACAGGGGGCATCCTCTACACCTAAGGAGAGGGCGGTTCTACCATCACCATAGACAGGGGACACCTCTACCTAACACTAGAGGAGAGGCGTTCTACTCATCATCCATAGACAGGGGGCATCCTCTACACCTAGAGGAGAGGAGGTTCTACCATCACCATAGACAGGGGCATCCTCTACACATAGAGGGGAGGAGGTTCTACCATCACTATAGACATGGGCATCCTCTACACCTAGAGGAGAGGAGGATCTACCATCACCATAGACAGGGGGCATCCTCTACACATAGAGGAGAGGTGATTCTACCATCACCATATACAGGGGCAATCTCTACACATAGAGGAAAGGATGGTTCTACCATCACAATATACAGGTCTTGTGTAGAGCCATATAGACTCCCAGAAGAAATTCTGGATATGAGAATAGATAAGGACTTTTCACAGGCCAACATATGTAGAAACACAATGACAGGTTGATGTTTGATTCTTTTATTCCTTTCACCACATGAAGTTGGCCTTTTGAGAAAATTGCCTTTTTCAACTTTTATTTGTTTATTTATAGACATGTATTTCCTTTTCATGAACTTTCGGGTTCATCTTGTCTTTTTGATGTGTAAGTCAGGCGGTGTACAGACACTGACAAGTGAAATGCATTTGAGGCTCTGATCCGAGTCACCCAGGTACCCACTTCAATTGTAGCAACTTTTCAGCTCTTAAAAACGTTCGGAATGAAATTCGTACTCACAATTTCTCCAGGGAGTTTAATCCAAGAAAAGATCGGTACTTTATAAGAGAGATCTTGTTATTGCTGAGAATTCTGTAAAGAAAAAAGCACAAAGAGGAGAAGTAAATACATTTCTTATTCTTCCTGCATAGGTTGTTGTGTCTTATGCTCATTACCTGTCGAGAAGCCAATCACTAAACTCATTTCAAAAAGTGGAATCCAAAAATAACCTGTAATTCTGTAAGAACTGTACTGCACTGCTTAGATACTGAAGATCATGGAAGAAGAGGTCATCTATATTTCATGGGGGTCCCAGGGGGTCAGTAGAATAAATGGAGCTAAGTATTACTGAATGTATGGACAAACTGCTGTTCAACAAAAAATTTTGAAAGGTTCATCTATGATCTGATGGTTGATGACAGGTCTGAGTGTTTGGAAAAAACAAGCAACTTCAGTAGATGTTAAGGACGCAGCCAGTTTGTACGTTAGGGCTGAGCCAGTGTCACTTCGGGTCGTAATAACTTTTCAACTTTTAATAATCTAAATGATTTTGAGATTGTTTTCTCGTGACACATTTGGGCAGATTTATCAAGCTGTCAGAATATTCTTAATTGCACATGGCAACCAATGACAGCTCAGCTTTCTTTTTACCAGTGCTCATGAATATTTTAAAGGGGAGGTGTGATTGGTTGCCATGGTACACTAAGAATATTCTGACTTTCAGACAGCTTGATAAATCTGCCCCATCATTGTAGTTTATAATAGTAGATTGGGTTTTTGGGGGGCAAAAATTCAAAAATTAGGAAAAATTAAAAAAAAAATGTTCTATTTTTTAGACAAAAAGTCATAGTACACTGTAATTTTTTTGGTAGAAAATTTTTGCCATTTCTCTTCTTTCTGTTTCCATATTTTTTTTTACATTTGCTTATTTTTTACGAATGTTAGAAGGTTAGAAGGTAGAATGTTAGAAGGTATATAGATTTAGTAGTTCTCAAATCAAGTGCACTTCTACATCCTCCGCACATTGCGTGCACTACTACCACCTCCACACACAACATGCACTACTACCTCCTCCGCACACCGCATGCACTACTACTTCCTCCGCACACAGTGCGCACTACTACCACCTCCACACAAGACGTGCACTACTACATTCTCCACAAACAACATGCACTATTACATTCTCCGCATACGGAGCGCACTACTAAAACCTCTGCATATGGCGTGCACTACTACATCCTCCGCACACTACGTGCACTACAACATCCTCCGCACTATGCGTGCAACACTACATCCTCCGCACTATGCGTGCAACACTACATCCTCCGCATACGGCACGCACTACTACCTCCTCCAAACTACTACTACAATCACAAGGCACTTATCAGTGCGGTTGGGGGGGACTGGACAATGTGGGGCATAACACAAGGAAAAACGGACAGTGCTAGGGATAACGCAATGAAAAACAGATGATGGGGAGAGGGGTAGTGCTTTTGGGAACAGTGGGGGTCATTTATTAAGGGCCCGATTCGCGTTTTCCCGACGTGTTACCCGAATATTTCCGTTTTGCGCCGCTTGTACTTAAATTGCCCCGGGATTTTGGCGCACGCGATCGGATTGTGGCGCATCGGCGCTGGCATGCGCGCGACGGAAATCGGGGGGCGTGGCCGAACGAAAACCCGACGTATTCGGAAAAACCGCCGCATTTAAAAACCGAAAATGTGTCGCATAAGGACCGCTTACCTTCACCTGGTCCAGCTCGGTGCATTCCGGCGCGATGAGTTTACTTTCAGCGCAGCAGCGCCACCTGGTGGACGGCGGAAGAACTACCTTATTAAATCCCGGCCGGACCCGAATCCAGAGCGGAGAAGCCGCCGCTGGAACGCGAATGGACCGGGTAAGTAAATTTGCCCCAGTATCTACAAAACAGATCACAAGTATTCTGCTCTCCAACACCACCAAATGCTGAATGGTGGCATTGGAAAGTGGGGGGATATTTAGATTTGTCATGACTTACAGTATTTACTGGCCAGCGGCGGCGATCGACATTGCAGGACAAATCAAATTGTTCCTGTGATTTCATGGGGGGTGTCACTTATCGATCCCAGGCATCGGGCTGCCTCATCAGAGAACAAGGAAGCACCTGCGAGCGATATATCGGACTCTGAGCACTAAGTCACTCCGCTAAGCGTCCAATATATTGGTCACAGAATGGCAACTGGTTAATTGGGTGGTCCTACTAAACTGCATGGTAACACTTCTTCCCTCCCACTGCTTGAGATTACAGCCTGAGGGAGAAGGGAAGTGCCAATGGAGCAGGGAGAACAGCAGCGGATAGCAATATATGCGTTTTTGGTGTTTGCCCGGGGCCCAAGCCTTTTAGGGGGCACATGGCCACCCAAACCACCCCTAAAATGTTATACTGAGAAGGACCTTCAGCCATGAGATCCTTATACATGTACACAAGAGCTATTTCAGGACCTTTGAAGGTTCTCCAAAGCTTCCAAAACTGCATATTGAAAACAGTCAGAAGGGACACATACTCCATTTCCTCCATAAGTTAGTCTGTCCAGTTCATTGTCCAAGACACATGAGCAGGTGGCATATTAGAAACCAAAATAAGTAGGGGCTGTTTCAGACCACCGTGGTAGGGCTGTGAATCACCACTGCAGTGACCTGTTTTACAGACCTCTTTAACTTCCGCACTTTGGTCGACCATAAGGCATCACTATGATGCTTGGAGTCCTGTCCTCTACATTGTAGTCTGCCTGGGAAACAGACAGCAGTGATTCACTGACTGACCACAGTTGTTTGAAACAGTCCTATTATACAGATTAATCGCTCTTGCGACTCATTTGGGTCTTTGCAATTATCAAGTTTAGTTGGTATAGTAGACCTCCGAAGAAGTCTTTTCTGAAAATTTTAAAGAAAACTATCTGGAAATTGCGCCTCCAGTGGTCATGACATTCCATGATATAGGTTTCATGATATAGAATTTTGAGTTGTAACTAAATTCCATGATATAGGTTTCATGATATAGAATTTTGAGTTGTAACTAAATTACCAGCTTTAGGTTGTAAAACTTATCCATGTAAAAAAACAAGGGGTGGGTCCATTAGTTCCTGCTACCGTCTCCACTGAGGACACTGATAGGTCACACTGATCACATGTGCTTCCTGTTCATGCACTTCCTGTTCACGTGTCTTTTTGCACAGTGAGACCATTGGCCTCATCATGGGAACAAGGAGCTGAAGCAGGGTAAGTATATTTTAATTTTTTTTTTAAATATTCGCACTGCCCCAGTCCTTCTCAGAAGTTTTTAAATGGAAAAAAAAAAAAACAGGGTCAGCTCTAGGTTTCAGGAGGCCCCTGGGCGACAGAGCCTCAGTGGGCCCCTTTACAGTGAGGTCAGTAAAATTTCAGTAACTAAAACAGTCTCATGTTCCCTAGTTAATCTAACCCAAACAACCCCCTCACACCCTATGGATTCATCAGATACAGCCCCCCTTACCCCCATGGATTCCTGAAATACAGCCTTATGTGGGCCCCACCAGCAGCTCTGGGCCCCGGCACATGCCCTGAACAAAACCATCTAATATTGAATGGAAACATCTATATGGACACAAACAATGTTTAAATGTCAGTAAAATATCTAATTAAAGAAACACATTGGGTGGTTTCTTCCTCTGGCAAAACTAACCGAAAAATCATATTAAAATCTGTCCATTTCTTGTGTTTCCATCTCCCCAGCTGAGCACAAACATGAATTTTATAATTGCACAATAATAAAACGATCTGTGCGCCTTTGTCTCGCCTCTGTGTGATATTCAGGAGCGGAAATACAGCTATAAAATATTGACAAATATGATATAGAAGACTTGTCCATAGAGCACATGGATTTCGCCATTATCCATCATGACTATAGCGACTCTAAATCACGGACACTTCAATGTCTTGTATGGAGAGAGTCAATATTTGTGTCAAGCATAAAGCGGAATATTCATCCTGAATGTTCCCCAATTAATTATTGATGCGGCTTCGGTCCATGTGTCTTTTATGTTTGCAGATTTTGTGCTCGCTGTTTTACATAAATACCCAAAAGGAATCTAAATGGAACTTGCTTTGCACATGTTGGGAATGTAAGATTTTAGCATGGAGAGGATTTTGGCTTTCTGAGTTCGCCCTCAACTTAAAAATTCAATAATTCAAACGTAACCTCTTTATGCAGCATTTGTTATCATTTACAGTTTTAACACAAAGAATGTAATTCTGGTCCATAGTTTTTCTGAAACAAAAAAATATATGTTTTGAATGCAAGATACAAATAGTAATACTTATAGGGAACCTGTCATCAGGATTTTACCTTTTCCAATAGCTTTTTTTTAATACTGCATGAAATATATTTTACACCAATTAAAAATTCCCTGTTTGTCACACACAAGCACAGAACACACAGCTGTGATACATGCTTTCTCTCACACACAGATCTGCTACATATATACGCTACACAAAGCTCTGCCACATCCATTCATTTGCACACAGCTCTGCTACATCTATTCACTTACAAACAGAGCTGCTACATTTATAGACTCAAAGACAGCTATGCTGCATCCATTCATTTACACTGCTCTGCTACATTCATTCACTCAAAACAGATCTGATAAATCCATTAATTTGCACACAGCTCTACTACATCCATCACTTACACACAGATCTGCTACATTTAAAGACTCACAGACATCTCTACTACATCCATTCATTTACACTGCTCTGCTACATTCATTCACTCAAAACAGATCTGCTAAATCCATTCATTTACACTGCTCTGCTGCATTTATTCACTCAAAACAGATCTGCTTAATCCATTAATTTGCACACAGATCTGCTACATCCATTCATTTACGCACAGCTCTGATACATCCATTCACTCACACACAGATCTTCTACATCAAAAGACTCACAGATAGCTCTGCTTCATCCATTAATTTACACACAGCTCTGGTCTACCCAATCAATCACACACAGTGGAGCTCATTTACTAAGGGCTCCACGGCCGCACTTTCGTCGGGTTTCCCGAATTTTTCCATTTTGCGCCAATTTCCTCTGGGATTTTGGCGCACGCGATAAGATTTTGGCGCAATTTCCGCCAGCTTTCACGTGACGGGGGCATGGCCTTCGGACAACCCAACGGATTCGGAAAAACCACGGAATTCAAAAAATGAAATGCACCGAGAAGAAGCAGGTGAACTCTGGCGGACCTCGGCGCAGCAGCGACACCTACTGGATATCGGCCGCACAACCGTAGTGAATCCCAAATCCACGTTGGACAACGTGCCACGGGATAGCGACAGGACTGGGTAAGTAAATGAGCCCCAGTATTTCTACAACCATTCAACCACAAACATCTTGATACATTAACTCACTCAGGTCTGCTACATACATTCACACACTCACGCTCTAGACGCCTACATCCATCCGCATACACACACAGCTCTTCTTAAGGCCTCTTTTAGTTTCGAGTACCTAATGATCGAACGAGCATCAAGCTGGACGAGCATGTCGCTCATCTCTAGACACGCCTATTTCCCCAGAATAATGGCGCCGTGCCCCTGTTGCTTGTGGAGAGGGGGCGTGGTCACCGGCGCTAACCACTTCCTCTCTTTCCCGCGCACTTATGCCCACAGCTGTGTGTGATTTAGCCTAGGGGGGCCAGGCAAGTAGCCAGTTTAGGGCCATGTTATAAGTTAGTATGTTTGACAGAGACACCTGTCCGTCAGGATTCCACCAAGGAAGAAGAAAAAGAAAGGGAGTTGATTGCAGCAGAGATGTATGAGGAATAATAAATTTCTATATTCTAACATAAAAATATTCAACAGTGCTCCTTGTAATCGCGCCAGATTACTCTGCAATTGCTGGCTTCCCAAAGAACTTTTCTTTTAATCAGAAATGGTGAATCATACCGAAAATCGCTAATTCTGTCACTTTGGTCAAATTATCAAAAGATTCGATAAGTCGGATATTTGATTCTTAACCAAGTTGCTTGGTATGTAACCTTCCCGTCCCCCTAAAGCACGATTTTTAATTACATAAATAAATGTTCCCATCTTCATTTCACAAATTTTTTTAAATTTTTTAATTTCATTTTTCAAGGAGACACCAAGCGTAAACCATTAAAACACCAATCATCTTGCGTGAATCAGATACAGTTGGATTCCATTGGGGCCTGTCTGTTAGGCAGATTAGGCTATTTTCTGTGGGCATCTACAACAGATCTCGCTCAGTCTCTAGTTTTAATGCCATTCTTATCTCTTCGGCAACAGATTTGGAAGCCTGGAGCCCATGCCATTATTAGTCGGCAGACTACAAAACTTTTCAAATTTTTGTCTAATGTGTTGGAGGATTGGGATCTAAGGTGAGTGTAGGCGAAATCATACAGTTAGGGGTGTAGTGATGTGGACCGATTCAGGTAGTCAGGGTTTAGTGACCTTGGGTGTACGTTCGATTGGGAAAATTGCCGTTCGTATTCACTCATCAACTAGATGGATGCTTCCTCACGGCATGTGCTCGCCCAGACCAGATCCACCGGAGATAGGAGGATGCAGCACTCTCACCCCTGCTCCCTCCATAGCAGACGAGCTCCCCGACTCGGGAGCCACGTGGTTATGGGGATTGCAAAATCTATGCGTCAGAAATGGCCCGATAACGCTTTTGAATGACCCTTCGGGTGTGCCACAAATTGCGTTGTTTAACCCGTTTTTTGGTCCAGTTTTAAGCAATCCATCAACAACGCATGCACATTTTGAAAAACGCATCGTTTTTTTAAACCTCAGTTTTGAACCAGGTTTAATATAGAAAATTGGAAACCTGTCAAAATACAGAGTCTTTTTAACTACAGAACTGCCAAAAAATGACCAAAAACGGGTGTCAAAACGTCCAATGTGTGCACACCCTTAGGGTTATTGGGTTGAGGTTAGGCTTTGTGGTTACGGGATACGTTAGTATCTACCAGGCCCTGAAACCTGAAGCACCCAAAGGTCCCCTACAACTTTTTAGTAGAAGTGTACCGGTATGATAGTGTTTGGGTTTGTGTTGCAGATTTTACTGGGGCCCTCCAACATTAAAGTGGTCATCAACGGCTTTAAACACCTAAAAACTCATCCCATGTAGATATAGGATAGTCCTTTCTTTGTAAAGGGAGTACGCCGTAAAAACTTGTAATTTCCAATGAAAGCTTGGCAATCGCTGATTGGTGTATTGTTGAACCCCAAATATTAATGGTGACAATAGGGACGTCCGTCTTCCCACTCCTACACAGTCACCTGACAGCAAGAGAGATCTTGGAAACAGAGATCAATGATATGGAACCTACCCTCTCTATTATCATTGAATAAACTGTACATTGTTTCCCTCTCGGTGTCTTTTTCCAACATGGACTGACAAGCGCGCGCCTGCAAGTTATGTCTGTTCAGAACCGCTATAAAGTTGAAGATCTCTGCATAACACAAAACCTTTAGTGTCGCATAAAAGACAATATTTGTTTTATAAACGGCGTCCTCCGAGGGTTTGGCTTGTAAAAATAGAAAAGATGTACAAATCACCCACCCATCATGTGAAATGAATGAATTAGCAAAACATTCATATTCCGCTATTACACTGTTATAATGGGCCGGTGGAATGGGCAGAATATGGGTGCAGTCTTCCTTGGGCCAAATGCTATTCCTGTCATGTGGCGCTGGTACTTTTGGTGGCACCTAAGGACACAGTTCTCCAGTCGCAATAATCCCAACACGTGAGCAGTTCCAATAGTCATGTCCATTACATTGGCTGCCCTGCAGTCTCTATAGTTGCAGACCATATATGCGTGGTCATAAAGGGAACTCTCTACCAGCTTTTTTCACCAGTAAACTATACCCCCCTGCATACTGTTTGGAGGCATATTAAAGATATGAATCTGGTAAATGGCTGGTGGTTCTTTATAAACAGGGCAAGATCCATTTCCCATTTAAAGGGTTTGTTTCAAAAATCCAGGTGACCACTGAGGAGGGGGGGGGCTGTTAAAAAAAATTATGCTCCGCTTTCCAGCCGGTGTAGCTTATGAGCTTCTCCAGTGCTCCCATTGTTTATCGAGGGACAGGGCACTTCCACAACCTGGCCCCCCCGCTGGCCACCGCCACCACTCCCCGATAACATTTAAACAAATGTGTATAATGGCATGGTGGCAGGGACTAGTGCAGTGTGCCAGGCGAGCAAAGGAAATTGTCGGACTGGGTGTGTCTGTCTCTGTAAACTAAAACAGTCATGGCACTGTTGGGTGGCAGTGCAGGACAACGGACGCACCACCAAACCCCAAACCCATGCCTCGGAAACCCTCTAACGCCTATTTTCAAATTCGTACTGCTCCGAGAATCTGATTGCAGGTTTGAAAGATCTAATTTTATATTGGGGAATCTGTTAGTGACACTCCTCTTCAGCCTCTAAAAGTGGGCTCTTCGCTGTGAATTGTTACATGTCTTTGAAGGTTAAGTAAATTTTGTTATGGTAAGCGGTATGAGTTTTGAATACAAAAGATTGGACATTTTTAACCTTATCCCACAAAATAACATAAAAAATGACTTAAATAGGGATAGAACGGATACCGTGATGTTGATGAAGCAAGATAGCTACGCGTACATCCTTATCAAATCAGTCGAAAAAATAGCGTGACTGATAAACAATAGCTCGCCCAAGCTTGGAGAGCTTGTACATACACAGATGTAGCAGGAGCTGATGTGTGAGTTAACTCGTTGAGTTTCCTTGGTTGTTCACATAACTCCGCACATTTGCTCAGCCGCTGTCAATAAGCTCCACTGGTCCAGAAACATAACTCTCCCATTATACACAATTTGGAAGGATTGTCTACTTTTCTGCATGTGCCCTACCCCTCCCCGCGTTTGTTTTCCGGGTCTGTTTTTCAATATCCTGAGCGTTTTTGTGAGCTCCAATACACAATCTAATTATACCAGCACAATCTACAAACGAGCCGCTATCCGTTTTCAATTACACAATGCCTAATAAAAACAATTGAATAAATGGACTGCCAAGGTTCGCACACCGACGTGAAGGGCCGTTGTTGGGACTAGCTTTTAAGAGTTCACAAGTATCTGCTTCCGCGTAGTGAGACTCCGAATGCGGCGCTGGAAGTGGACACCTCACAGACTGGTCGGTTCTGTTATACTGAGATAGCGTCAAAAATTTACAGATGGATTTGTAATGGTAAAGGGGATGTACAAAGTAGAGGTGGTTCTACTATCATCACCATACAAAGGGGGCATCCTCTCACCTAGAGAGAGGTTGGTTCTACCATCCATAGACAGGGGCATCCTTAACACCTAGAGGAGAGGCGGTTCTACCACATCACCATAGACAGGGGCATCACCTCTACACCTAGAGGAGAGGCGGTAATTACCACACCATAGACAGAGGGGCATCCTTTAACATAGAGGAAGAGGAGGTTTACCATCACCATAGACGGGGACAATCCCTCTACACCTGCAGGAGAGGCGCGTTTTAACCATCACCATAGACAGGGGGATCCTTCTACCCTAGAGTACAGAGGCTCTGATACCCACTAAGCAGGGTGCAATCCATCACACTAGCAGGAGAGGCGGTTCTCCCGTCACCGATAGACAGGGGGCATCCTCTACACTAGAGGAGAGGCGGGGTTCTCCTCATTCACCATAGACAGGAGGATCCCCTTTATACAGAGGAGATGGCGGTTCTAACCATCACCATAGCTAGGGGGCATACCCTACACCTAAGAGGAGAGGGCGGTTCTCCCTCACCATAGAAAGAGGGATACTTACACCTAGAGGAGGGGTGGGTTCTACCATCCCATAGACCAGGGGGCCTCCTCTACACCTAGAGGAGAGGAGTTCTACCGCACATAGACAGAGGGGCATCCTCACACCTAAGGAGAGGGGTTCTCCCGTCACCATAGTACAGGGGCATCCCTCGACACCTCGAGGAGAGGGGTCGGTTTCCCGCCTTCATCACATAGACATAGGGGATCCTTATATCTAGATGAGAGGCGGTTCTCCATCACCA
This sequence comes from Engystomops pustulosus, assembly GCA_019512145.1. Taxonomy (NCBI): domain Eukaryota; kingdom Metazoa; phylum Chordata; class Amphibia; order Anura; family Leptodactylidae; genus Engystomops; species Engystomops pustulosus. Next base: position 19,336,857 of record CM033651.1, read on the forward strand.
TAGATAGGGGGACATCCTCCTACCTAGAGGAGAGGCGGGATTCTGCCCATCACCTAGAAAGAGGGTCCTCTACACCTAGAGGGAGGCGTTCTACCACCACATAGCAGGGGGCATCTCTCTACAAAGAGAGGCGGTTCTATTCACCATAGACAGGGGGTCACTCTACACCTAGTAGGAGAGGAGGTTCTAAACCACACCATAGACAGGGGCATCCTCTCACCTAGAGAGAGATGAGGTTCTACTACTACCATCACCATAGAAAGAGGGATCCCTACTACTAACCTAGAGGCGAGGCAGTTTACCACACCATAGACAGGAGGGGGCATCCTCTACACTCAAAGAGAGGCAGTTCTATATCACATAGACAGGGGGCAAATCCTGCTAACACCTAGAGGAGAGGGTTCTACCATCAACCATAGGACAGGGGGCCATCCTTACACCTAGAGAAGAGGAGGGTTCTAACCCACACCATAGAAAGAGGGATCATCTCCACCTAAGAGGAGAGGCAGTTCTACCACCACCATAGACAGGAGGGACATCCCTAACGTCTAAAAAGAGAGGCCGTGTTCTATTATACCACCATAGACGGGGCATCTCTCTACACCTAGAGAGAGGAGGTTCTACCATCAAGATTAGACAGGGGCATCCGTCTCACCGAAGAGAGAGGGAAGCTCTACTATTACAATAGACAGGGACATCTCTACCCTAGAGGAGGTGGGTCTACGACTCAACATAAGACAGGGGGGCAGGCCGTACACACTAGAGGAAGCAGAGGCTACATCACCATAGAAAGGGGCACCTCTACAGAGGTAGAGGCGTGTTCGTCTACCATCACCATAAAAAGCGGCATCCACTTACACTAGGAAGAGGCGTGGTTCTCATTCATAATGAACAGGGGGCATCCTCTACTAGCGGAGAGGACCAGGTTTCTAACATCACCATAGACCGGGGGGAATCTCTTACCCTCAGAGGAGAGGAGGTTCTAACATAACCATATGACGGGGACATCTCACACTAGAGACAGAGGAGGTTCTAAACTCACCATAGACGGGGAACTTCCTCTACACGTAAGAGAGGAGGTTTCACCATAACCATGACGGGGCATCCTCTACACTAGAGGAGAGGAGGTTCTACATCACCATAGACAGGGGGACATCTTCTACCACCTAGAGTGGCGGAGGCCTCTACCCTCACCATAGACAGGGGAATCCTTACACAAGAGAGGAGAGGAGATTCTTCATCACCATCACATAGACAGGGGGCATCCTCTACACCTAGAGGAGAGGAGGTTCTAGGCTACCACACCATAGACAGGGACACCTCTTACACCTAGGAGAGGAGGATTCTATCATACACTAACAGGGGCTCATCTACACAGAGGAGAGGAGGATTCTACCTCCAGTAGACAGGGAACATCCTACTACACCTAGCGGAGCGGGCTTTCATATCACCATAGACGGGGGCACATCTAACACCTAGAGGGAGGCGGTTCTACCATTACCATAGACAGGGTACATCCTCTACACCTAGAGGAGAGGTGGTTTAACCCCAATCACCATAACAGGGGACATCCTCTTACTCCTAGAGGAGAGGGCGTTCTCCATCACCATATAGACAGGGGCATCACTTACTACAACCTAGAGGAGAGGAGGTTCCTATACTACCACAATAGACAGGGACATCCTCTACAAACCCTAGGGGAGATGGCATTTCACCATCACCATAACGAGGGGCACTCCTCTACACCTAGAGGAAGGGGAGGTTCTATCCACTATCTACACACGCCCAGACAGGGGAAATCCTCTACACCTAGTAGGAGCAGGACGTTATAATCACACACAATGACAGACAGGGGCACATCCCCTCTAGGGGGCAATCCTTAACCCTAGTGGAGTGAGGTTCTCCCATCACCATAGACCAAGGGGACAATCCTCTACACCTAGAGGATATGACGTTCTATCATCACCATATACAGAAGGGTGCATCCCGTACACCTAGAGGAGAGAAGGTTCTACTACCATCACCATAGACCAGGGGCATCCTCTAACACCCTAAGAGGAGAGTGCGGGTTGGTTCTACCATATCACTATAAGGGGCATCGTCAAAATCGCTACCACAGAGGAAGGTGGTTTCCATCACGCATAGCAGAGGGGACACCCTGCTTCTCAGAGGAGAGGCGGTTTCTACCATACACCATAGACAAGGAGGGACATCCTTCTATAACAGACGAGGAGGAGGGTTCTCATCATCCACCATGACACAGGGGAAATCCTTACAACCTATGGGGAGTGCAATCTTTCTACCACCAACCATAGACGAGGGCACCTCTACACCTAGAGGAAGGAGTTCTAGTTTCTATCCACCTCACCAATAGACATGTGCACATCCTCTACCTAGAGGTACGTGAGGACGTTATATCAATCACCATATACAGGTGGGCATTCCCCTACACCTAAGGAGAGGGAGGTTCTGCAAGTTTAACCATCAACCATAGACAGGGGACAGTCCGTTACACCTAGAGGAGAGAGGACGTTCTATCATCACAAGAACATAGTACGGGGATTCATCCTTACACCTAGAGGGAGAGGAGGTTTCTACTACTACCACTCACCTAGACAGGGGGCATCCTCACACACTAGAGGAGAGCGCTCTAAGTTCTAAACCATTACCATAGACCGGGGGGGCATCACTCTACACTAGAGGAGAGGCGCTTAGCCATCACTATTAGACAGGGGGCATCCTCTTACACCTAGAGAGGGGAGTATCTTCATCTACCATAGACAGGGGGCATCCCTTACACCTAGAGGAGAGGTGGTTCTACCATCAGCCATAGCAGCAGGGGGTATCCTCTACACAAGAGGAGAGGTGGTTCACACATCACCATGACAGGGGCAATCCAGAACCTCCACACCTAGAGGAGAGGAGGCCTACCACACCATAGACAGGGGACTTTCTCTCCTAGGGAGAGGCGGTTCTACCTCACCAAACAGGGGGAACTCACACCAAACTAGATGGAGAGAGGATACTACCATCACCAAGCAGGGAAATCTCTACTCCTAGAGAAGAGGGAGGTCCCTCCATTACAATAGGGGGCATCCAGGCGATCTGATCCTCTACACCTGAGGAGAGGCGGTGTTCTCCCAGCACCATAGCAGGGGGACCTCCCTACACCCTAGTGAGAGGCGGTTTATTACCATGCACCTAGACAGGGGACAACAAATCTCTCATAACAACTAGAGGAGAGGTGGCTAATCTACTGCAACTCTACACTAGAGAGGGCGTCACATCACTTTAACACATCCTCTAGAAGAGGCGTATTTCAGTAGGCGTTAGAGGCATACCTAACATAGGAACTACCAGCACCATGAGCCAGGGGACAATCCTCTAACACCTAGTAGGGAGAGGTGGGTTCGTCCCATCCACCATAACAAGGGGACATCCCTACACTAAGGAGAGGCGATGTCTAAACCAATGCAGGGGGGGGGGCATGACCTACATACGAGAGAGAGGGTGGGCTATCCTCACCATAGAGAAGGGGATCTTCTCACTAGGGGATCTACACCATCACCTATAGACAATGGGCAAAAAAATCTCTAAATATATTCCTCACTCCCACTCATTGGAATGTTTCATTACCATCTATCATCCTAGCTTCACAGATAAGTCTCGCGATTAAGTTGCAAATCCTCTTACGAACATCCTACATAGAGCGAGGTGATTCATCTATCTACCATCACCATAATACACACATCTCCTACCACATAGAGGAAAAGGATGTTCTCCATAACCATAGACAGGGTGACATCCTCTACCACAGTGAAGGAGAGGTGGTTCTACTCAACATCACATAGGCAGGGAACTCCTCTAAACCAGAGGAGATGCGCTTATTAACCAATCAATATAGACAGGGGCGGTGTCAATCCTCCTTACACCTAGAGTAGATGGCGGGTGTTCTAACATCACATAACATGGTAAATTAACTTGAGTATCTACCTCCATTTAGTCACCTAGACATAAGGAGAGGATTCTGAACCCATCACCATGACGAAGGGGCATCTCTACACATAGAGGGGAGGAGGTTCTACCATCACACATAGACAGGGCATCTCTTACACCTAGGGTTATAGGAGGGTCTAACCATCACCCATTACATGTGTTAACCTCCTCTATTATCTTATTCTCCCGAGAGATAGAGGCCTCTTAAGGTTTATCCCATGCACCTAGAGGCACCTTTACCGGAATTATACCATCACCATTAGGGCATATCTCTGCACATAAGGAGGTTCTAGCCTCGACAAATACAGTGTATTGTGTAGAGCCCATATAGACTCCAAGAAATCGGATATGAAAATAGAGATAAGGATTTTTCCACTTTTCACAGGCCAAATATGTAGAAACCAACAATGCGGGAAGGTTGATGTTTGAGTCTTTTTATTCCGTTTCAAACTCACATGAAGGTTGCCCCTTTGTGTCAATGAATAGAGGCTGTGCCTCCTTTTCAACTGTTTATTTGTTTATAGTAGTTAGACATTGTAGCTTATCCTTTACATAGAACTTTCGGGTTCAATCTTGTTGTGTTTGATGTGTAAGTCAGGAGGTGTTCACAAGACACTGAACCAAGTGAAATGCCATTTGGGGCTCTGCATCCGGTCACCCAGGTGGTACCACGTTCACAGTGTAGCAACTTTTCAGCTCGTAAAAACGTTTGAAGGAAATTGCGACTCACATTTCTCAAGGGGTTAATCAATACAAAATCCGGTACTTTCATACATAGAGATCTTGTATGTGCTGAGCATCTGTAAAAGAAAGAAAAGCCAGCAAAGAGGGGAAGTATAATACATTTCTTTATTGTATCTTCTCTGCAGTAGGTTGTTGTGATTATTGCTTCATTCAACCTGTCAGAAAGCCAATCACTAACTCATTTTCAACAAGTGGAATCCAAAAATAATACCCTGTAATTCTGTAAAACTGTACTGTAACCGCGCTTAGATACTGAAGATCTGGGAGAAGAGGTCATCATATTCTATGGGGGTCCCAGGGGGTCGTAAGTAGAATAAATGGAGATAAAGTATTACTTGAAGTAAGACAAACTGCTGTTATCAACAAAAATTTTTGAAAAGGTTATCTGATGATCTGATGTTGATGAAGGTGCAGTGTTTTGGAAGAACAAGCAACTGCAGTAGATGTTTTAAGGACTCAGCAGTTTGTACTTATGGCTGAGCCATCACTGGGCACTTTATCGGGTCGTAATAAACTGTTCAACTTTTAATAATAATAATGAATAATATTTGAGATTGTTTTTTCGTGACACATTCGGGCAGATTATCAGACTGTCCAGAATTTCTAATTGACACATGGCAACCAATGACAGACTTCAGCTTTTTTTTACCAGTGCTCATGAATCTTTTTAAAGGGGAGTGTGATTGGTTGCCATGGTCACTAAGAATATCTAGGACTTTCAGAGCTGACTAATCTGCCCCTCATTGATTAATATAATCTATCATTGGGTTTTTGGGGGGCAAAAATTCACAAAATTAGGAAAAATTAAAAAAAAATGTTCTATTTTTTTAGAAAAAGTCATGTACACGTAGTTTTTTTGGTAGAACACTTTTTTTGCCTATTTTCTTCGTTCGATTTCCATATTTTTTTGTTGACATTGATTATTTTTTTACGAATGTTATAGAATGTTAGAACGGTTAGATGTTAGAAGGTATATAGATTATAGTAGTTCTCAAATCAGAAGTGCACTTCTACATTTCCTCCGCACATTGCGTTGCACTAACTAACCCCCCCTCATCACACAACCCTCACTACTACCTCCTCCGACACCGGAGCAGCTCTCTCTCCAACATTGGCATAGAATACCACACGTCACAAAGGGGAATTACTACATTCTCCACAAACTTACAGTTGCAGGGGCTTGGAATGTAATTACTCGCATAATCGTGGGCACTACGTAAAGGGCATCCTCTCCGCTGATGCGTTTGCTTTTGGACTAGATGAGGTTCCTCCCGACACCTATGCGTCGTGGACAAGCACGTCATCCCACTATACGTGCACCTCATCCTGCCCATTGGTGCAAACACATCCTACACATACGTGCAGCATACTACAATGCTCACAACACTCACTATACAATCCATCGTGAGCGCAAATATCAACCTCGGATATGGCGGACTCCTCGCTAGGCACTGGACACATTGAATGCGGCAACATACAATCATGGGAACATACTCCCTACGGCACGTGACACAGGTCTCAATCGCAACTACAACCAAGCATTATCGATGCTTGGGGGGACTTTGGATTGTGGGTAGTAAAAAACGGACAGTTTTACGTGAAAACGAGTGGCGTGGGGTCCTTTGATGGGTTTAAGAGGGCCCGAGTCGCGTTTTCCGACTTTACCCCGAATCTAGTTTTTTGCGCCGGCTTGTACTTCAATTGCAACGGGGATTTTGGCGCACGCGATGGATTGTGGCGCATCGGCGCTGGCATGCGCGCTGACGGAAATCGGGGGGCGTGGCACGAACGAAAACCCGACGTATTCGGAAAAAACCGCCGCAGTTTAAAAACGAAATGTGTCGCATAAGGACCGCCTTACCTTCACCTGGTCCAGACTCGGTGCATTCCGGCGCGATGAGTTTACTTTCGCGCAGCAGCGCCAACTGGTGGAACGCGGAAGAAAACTACCCTTATTAAACCTCCCGGCCGGAACCGATCCAGACGGGAGAAAGCCGCCGCTGGAACGCGAAGGGACCTCGGTAAGTACAATTTGCCCCAATCTCACAAAACATCACAAGTTTCTGCTCTTCACACCACCACAAATGCTGAATGTGTGGCCATTGGAAAGTGGGGGGATATTTAGATTTGTCTGACTTCAGTATTACTGGCCAGCGGCGCGCGGCATTGACATTGATGACAAATCAATTATGTCCTGTGATTTCATGGGGGGTGTCACTTATCGTCCCAGGCATCGGGGCTGCCCATCAGAGAACAAGGAAGCACCTGCGAGCGATATATCGACTCTGAGCACTAAGTTCACTCCGCTAAGCGGCCCAATATTTTTGTCAACAGAATGGCAACTGGTTTAATATGGGTCTGGTCCCTACAAACTGCATGGGTAACACTTCTTCTCCTACCCCTGCTGAGATACAAGCCCCTGAGGGAGAGGGAATGCCATGGAGCAGCGGGGCGGGAGAGGGAGAACAGCAGCGGGATAGAATATATGCTTTTTGGGTATTTCGCCGGGGGGGGGCCCAAGCTTTTTAGGGGCACATGGCCCCAACCACCCCTAAAAAGTTATACTGAGAAGGACTTCACGCCATGAGATCCTATACCATGTACCACAAGAGCTTTTTCAGGACCTTTTGAAGGTCTTCCAAGCTCAAAGTCCGCACTATTGAAAACAGTACAGAAGGGACACATACTCCATTTCCTCCATAAGTTAGTCTGTCCAGTTCATTGTCCAGGACACATGAGCAGGGCAATATAAACTCAAAATAAGTAGGGGCTTGTTTCGACCACCTGGTACGGGCTGTGAAATCACCACTGCTAGGACCTGTTTTTAAAGACCTTCTTACTCCGTGCACTTTGGTCGACCTAAGGCAATCACATGATGCTGTGGAGTCCTGTCCTCTACATTGTTAGTCTGCCCTGGGAAGACAGAGCAGCAGTGATTCCTGACTGACCACAGGTTGTTGTGAAACAGTTCCTCCTATTATACAGATTAATCGCTCTTCGCGTACTCATTTGGGGTCTTTTGCAATTATCAAGTTTAGTGGTATAGTAGACCTCCCGAACGAGAAGTTTTTTCTGAAACTTTTAAAGAAACACTATCTGGAATAATTGCGCCGTTCCAGTGGTAGCATTCCATGATAGTAGGTTTCATGGATATAGAATTTTGAGTTGTAACTAAATTACCAGCTCGTGCGTTGTAAACCTTTGCAAAACACCTCCGACCGCGAGCAATGGCGAGGTAGGGTTGCGAACGTACCACCTTGCATGGTAATCAACCTTACACTACTGGTTCTGATAGGTGACATAGGGATATTGTGCAGTGGTTAATCCTGCCTGGCAAGGCAGATGTGTAATCTTTGATGTATTATGTCAACAAATCTCTGTGTTACATCCGTCCTTTTGTGCATGAGAGGTAATGGGAGGAGCAGCCACCACCTGGACCCAAAGGGAGGTAATAAAACCCCCTAGCATGGACTGTTCTAGAGGAGAAGGAGAGAAAGTCTACGCTGCAGGAGAGAGAGGAGTGAGCAGTCTCAAAGGGAGAAGAGACCGTCCTAGTCAGGCCTCTGGGTCTGCAGGCCACGAGCAGAGAGTATTTTAGCTGGCAGCAGTCAGAGTCTCTAGCATCTAACCATGGCAGGAAGAGCCTAGCCCTGCATGAGGGAAGTAGCGTAGAGTTAGTGTTAGTGAGAAAGGAAAAGGCGTATCATTCCTTCCTTTCAAGGTGAACTGCGTAAGAGATCAGGACCGACGAAGCTGAAGCATCTCTAGGACCCAACCTCTGCTACCCAGCCTGCCTATACTCCAGGCTGGTTGAAATAATCCTGTGCTCCCCTACCAAATACCATCTCCAGTAACTCCACCTGTAAAGGCACGTTGCTGAGGTATCCTGCGTGCAATAAACAACTGTAAGGGTTTCTTCCAACTTCTGCCTCCGCTGGTCCCTGCTACTACCCCTGCCTCCATCACCGGCACCCTGTCCATCACCCAGATACTCCACACTCGGGCACATTAAGGGGGTCCACAGGAGATCCGCTTATAGAGCCTCCTTCCTCATCATTTACTTGCCCAACACACCCTGCTGAGACCTGCACAGGCTGTGAGACACCCTCGGTCCCCCGTACCAAGCACGTGACAACAGCGTGCTTAGGCGCACCGCCAGACACTTCACGGTACCGCGCCCGCGTGCCCAGGCGGAATCCAGGTCCCTTTAAGGGCTAGGCCCCGGTGGGGATTGCACTGCACCTTATCCATGTTAAAAACACCAAGTGGGGTCCATTGTTTTCATGCTACCGTCTCCACTGAGGACATGATAGGTCACCTGATCACATGTGCTTCCTGTTTCATCGCTCCGTTCATGTGCTTGTGGCCACCAGTGAGACCATTGGCCTCATAGGAACAAGGAGCTTGAAGCAGGGTAGGTTATTTCATTTTTTTTCAAATATCGCATGCCCCAGTCCTTCTCAGAAGTTTTTAAAGAAAAAAAAACAAAACAGGGTCAGATTCTAGTTTCAGGAGGCCCCCTAACGACAAGACAGAGCCTCAGTGGGACCCCTTTAACAGTGAGGTATTAAAATTTCAGTAACTAAAACAGTCTCATCTTTCACCTATTAATTAACCAACCAAACAAACCACCTCACACCCTATGGATTCATCGCTACGCCCACTCACTGATACCCCATGGACTTCCTGAATATACAACCTTATGTGGCCCCACAGCAGCTCTGTGCCCCGCACATGCCCTGAACAAAAACCATCTATAGATTGAATGGAACACTCATAGACACAAACATGTTGAATGTTCACTAAAATATCTAATTAACGAAACCACATGGGTGGTTTCTTTCGCTGGCAAAAACTAACCGAAACAATCATATTCAAACTTGTCCTTCTGCTTGTGTTTCCATCTCCCAGCTGAGCACAAACATGAATTTATACATTGCACAAGAATGAAACGATCTGTGCGCCTTTCCTCGCCTCTGTGTGTATATTCAGAGCGGAACATACGCTGTTTAAAAATTGATACAAATATGATTATAGAAGACTTGTCCATAGAGCACATGGATTTCGCCATTATCCCTCTGACGATATAGCGAACTCTAAATACCCCACGGACACTTCCATGTTTTATGGGAGATAGCTAATATTGTGGTCAGAATAACAGCCGAGAATATTATCCTGAATGTTCCCCGATTAATTATTGAATGCGGCTTCGTCCATGTGTCTTTTATGTTTGCAGATTTGTGCTCGCTGTTTTACTAAATACCCAAAATAGGAATCTAAATGGAACTTGCTTTGCACAGTTGGGAATGTGAGATGTTAAGCATGGCAGAAGATTTGGCTTCTGAGGTTCGCCCTCAACTTAAAAATTCAATAATCTCCACGTACCTCTTTAATGCAGCATTTGTGATCATATTACAGTTTTAACCACAAACAAAGATTGTATTCTGGATCTTTTAATCGTTCATTTTTCTGTAAACAACAAAAATATAGGTTTTGAATTCAAGATACAATAGTAATACTTTAGGGAAACTGTCACAGCGTATTTTATACCTTTCCAATGCTCTTTTTTTAATACTGCATGAAATATATTTTACACCAATATTAAAAATTTCCCTTTTGTCACACACACCACAGAAACACACAGCTGTGATACACTTTCTATCTCACAACACCGATCGTGCTACCTATATACGCTACACAAGCTCTGCCACATCCATTCATTTGCACACAGCTTGTACATTATTCACTTACAAACAGAGCTGCTACATTATAGACTCAAAGACAGCTCTGCACATCCATTCATTACACTGCTCTGCTACATTCATTCACTAAAACATCTGATAAACCATTAACCCCTTAAGGAGGAGGGTTTTTCCGCTCATCTCTCGCTCTCAACTTCAAAAATCATAACTGTTTTTTATTTTTACGTGTACAGAGCTGTGTGAGGGCTTATTTTGTGCGTATAATTTTACTTCCCGTAATGTTTAATTTTAACATGCCGTGTATTGCGAAGCTGAAAAAATTCCAAATGTGGAAAAATTGAAAAAAAACCCGTCATGTTTTGTGGGCTCAGTTTTACGACTTTAACTCTTCGCTCCAATAACACACCTACTTTATTCTTGGTTGGTGCGGTGATACCAAATTTATACAGGTTTTGATGTTTTATACATTTTCAAAAATTAAACGATGTGTCAAAGAAAAAAAATTTTTTGCCATTATTCTGACGCTAATAACTTTTTCATACTTTGGGCACGGAGATGTGTGAGGGTCATTTTTGAGAAATGAGAGGCGACGTTTTCATTGCTACCATTTGAGGTCTGGGCAACATTTGATCATTTTTTATTTAATTTTTTTTATGTTATTAAAAAGGTGTAAAAGTGCATTTCGGACATTTGGGCGCCATTTCCCGCCTCGGAGGTCATCGCCGCCCGTAACCGTTTTTATATTGATTGAGATCGGCATTTTGGGACGCGGCGATACCTAATATTTTGTGATTTTACTGTTATTATGTTTTATATCGTCCAGGAAAGGGAGTGATTTGAACTTTTAATATTATTAATTTTTTTATTTTTTTAAACTTTTTTTTTTCTTTTTTTTTTCACTATTTTTTAGACCATCTAGGGTACATTAACCCTAGATGGTCAAATCATCCTACCATATACTGCAATACTACAGATTGCAATATGTGGCATTTTGCAGGTCATACGTACACTGAGCCACTGGCATAGCCATGTAGCCTCGTGTCAAAGAGACCGAGGCGACATGGTAACCAATCGACGCCCCCCACGATGACGTTCGGGGCGGTACGATCGGAAAAAAGATGGGCGCCCAGCGTGCCGTCTTTTAAACGCCGATGGGCGACTTTGCCGGCGGGTTGAGAGGGTTAATAGCACCACCGCGGTTATTAGCGGGGGGGTTTTCTGCAAATGCAAAAAACCCACCTTGTATGAAGAGCCTCAGCCCGTGAGCCCTCTTCATACATCCCTTATACCTCTGCGCGTAGAGCTACGCGCGCAGAGCGGATTAAGGGGTTAATTTGCACACGCTGCTCACTACATCCTACTTACACACAGATCTGCTACATCTATTAGACTCCAGACATCTCTACTACATCATTCATTACACTGCTCTACTACATTCATTCACTTCAAAACAGATCTCCTAAATCCATTCATTAAACTGCTCTGTACACTTTATTCACTCAACTACAGATCTGCTTAATCCATATTTTCACACAGCTACTACATCCATCACTTACACACAGATATGCTACATCTATAGACTCACAGACATCTCTACTACATCCATCATTTACACTGCTCTACTACATTCATTCCACTCAAAACATATTGCTAAATCCATTCATTTACACTGCTCTGCTACATTTTTCACTTAAAACAGATCTGCTTAATCCATAATTTGCACAAAGATTGCTACATCCATTCATTTACGCACAGCTCTGATACATCCATTCACTCACACAGATCTTCTACATCCAAAGACTCACAGACAGCTCTGCTTCATCCATTAATTTTCACACAGCTCTGGTTACCCAATCAATCACACAGTGGGCTCATTTACTAAGGGCTCCGCGGCCACACTTTCGTCGGGTTTCCCGAATTTTCCATTTTGCGCCAAATTCCTGGGATTTTGGCGCACGCGATCGGATTTTGTCGCAATTTTCGTCTAGCTTTCACACGACGGGGCATGGCCTTCGGACAACCCAACGATTCGGAAAAACAGGAATTAAAAAAGAGATGCACCGAGAGAAGAAGGTGAACTCCGCGCAGCAGAGACACCTACTGGATTCGGGCGCACGACCTTAGTGAATCCAGCAGAACCCAAATCCACGTTGAACACGTGCCACGGGATAGCGACAGGACCGGGTAATTAATGAGCCCCAGTATTTTTTCTACAACCATTCACCCAAAAATCTTGATACATTCACTCACTGAGGTCTGCTACATACATTCACTCACAGATCCACTCTGCACATCTACATCCATCCGCATACCACACACAGCTCTCTTAAGGCCTCTTTACCTGGGAGGCATACAAACGCGAATCATGGCCATCATAGAGCATCTTTTTCTGTGCACGGTTACGGTAAAGTCGCACAAGTGTGTGTTCATCGTCCCGTGGCTGGGCGCCATAGCCATCTATGGGGCGTATATATATGATACAGTAATTCCCCAATCTGCTTTCAGAATTACTGGTACTCATATTTCGGGCCAATAAATCTGGCCAACTAGGGGTGAGGTTGGTTTTTTTGGACCATACTCATCCATGTGACGTGCCATATGACTATGATGAAATACCCCTTTAAATTAAAAGGTATCCTATATCCAAAAAATGTGGATAAAAGAGATTTTATGTGACTTTTGTTTATGTCTCTTTTATTAAAAAAATATTCCAGATCCTTTATTTTGTTTCCTTGCTCTCCACCGCTAGATCTTTTCTCTCCCACAGCAGGGGGCCGACAACCGAGGGTCAAATCTCCCGGGGTCTTGTCTTTCTATAAATATAAGTGAGAGCACTTCAATATTTCTGTTTTGTGTCATTCACTTACAATTTTCTCTTTTCTCCCTTTCTACTTAATTGGGTCAATTATTCCAAATGAATAAAAAATGTTGTTCTTAATTAGAGGGACGTCTGGAAACTATAAGAGACCGTTTAGGCCTTTTCAGAAATAGGCTGCAATTAATCCACAAGCTTTCTCATTTTTCTAAATTCAAGGTGAAATATTTAATGATTCGTCATAAATACGGGAGGGTTATTACAGATAGTATGCATGATTTATAAGCTGGCACTTTGGATTCAATGAGGGGAAAATACATGGAATAGGTGAGATTCTTCTACGGATAAATATTGTGATATATGAGGATAGCGCTTATTACAGCTGCATCTGGCAGTACCCATCACATCTGTCCTCTCATGAATACAGCCTCCAGTCACATGATGGAGACCATGGTTCGAAGCATCAGGTAAAGCAGTGTAAAGCGCTTCTTCCTGGTCCCTAGGTCAGATGACTATTCTAACTCCAGGAAGGAGAAGAAGTATAAGGATTCACTCAGCCGTGGTTTACATAGTAGAGAATAGGAACAAACAGGCTGCAGTTACAACTTCACAGGAGCCAGCTGTTTCTGACTTCATGCCCTATTGATTGGTGGTGGGGACTAGAAATCCATCAATAATCACCAAAGCAAGGGTGCACTAGCCATGAGGTGAGTGAGTAGGCGCCTTGCCTCAGGCAGCACCAACTGCAGAAAAGATGGGAGGCAGCATCAGGGTGCAGTATTGCTACTAAAAAAGGACCTGACGCTTAACATCTCATGTCGCAGATGAGAACCCCTACTCAAACATAAATGTAATGGTTCGTGGTAGGTACGGATAGAAAAACTGAAAAGCAAAGTCTGGTAGGAAAGTTATGCTCCAGCATCACTGGCAGGATGGCAGGCAGCCCGGATCCAGGACCACTACAGGATGGTAGGATGCCGAGTTACAGGACCATCGGCCGGATGGTAGGAAGCCGGGTTCAGAACCATTGGTGGTTAGGATGCCGGATTCCAGGACCGCTGGCAAGAAGGCAGCATCGTAGTAGCATATCGTGTACCAGGATCACTGGCAGGATGGCATAATTAGGGTTCCAGCTTCACTGGCAGGATTGTGGGTTCCGGACTGCTGCCAATAGGCAGGATGCTGGGTTCCAGGACCATTGGCGGATGGCAGGATGCCAGGTTCCAGGGCCGCTGACAGGATGGCAGGATGCTGGGCTGAGGATCACTGGCAGGACGGTAGGATCCCAGGTTTCAGGACCGCTGGCGGATTCCAGGACCCTGGCAGCATCCGGGTTCACGACCGCTTGCAGGATAACAGGATGCTGGGTTCCAGGACTTGGCAGGAGGGCAGGATGAGGGTTCAGGGCCGCTGATAGGATGACAGGATGCTGGGCTGCAGGATCACTGGCAGGATGGTAGGATCCAGGTTTCAGAAAGCTGTGGCGGATTCCAGGACCATTGGCAGGACGGATACCAGGTTTCAGGACCACTCGCAGGAAAGCAGGATACGCGGTTCCAGCATCACTGAGAGATGGCAGGATCCCGGGTTCCAGGACGCTGGCATGATGGCAGGGTAAACAAGTTTCCAGCAAACCCAACGGCGTACATTACCAGTCTAGTCAGCCACAGGTAAAAGCCCAAAACAGGTATATAAGATCCTCCATAAAACACACGAACTCCCACCTTTTATCAGCCCCAGGTCCACACCCACCGTACCAGCCCTAATCACAATTACCAGCAACTCAGCTTTCCAGAGACAAGGAAAGCTAGATGTTCACAAGCCTGCTCCAGAAGGTCATGAAATGACCTGATATATTACCACTGGCTGGGGCGGGGCTGGGGGGATGAGGGCCCAGCAGAGAGTTTAGTTTCACCGCTGCACCAAGGTAATATTTAATGAGATCACAGCAATGCAGTCTGTCAGATTTCCATAGGAGCTTGTACTTGTCTTAATTTGCCATTATGGTAATGAGTAATTGTCATGCTTTATTTATATTTTTCCTTTTTACAAGCCTGTCATCTCCCTTGACATGTCTGTTTTAGCAAACATGTTATTCCTGATTATACAGCGTGACATTTTGGAGGATTTTTTTTCCTTTAAACAGTTTGGAGTCAAAGTGCTTTGCATCTTCAAGACTATTCGATATTTGTTTGTTCATGTTGTTTTAATGACGTCATTTTTTATTTGTTTTGGGTTTTTGATGTGATTTTTGTGGGGTTTTGTTTCGGAAGGAATGCAAGATTCTTATTAAAGTGTTTTATGTTCACTTTTTATTTTAAAGCTAAAAAATTTTAAGAAAATATTTTTTATATATATATTAGCAATTTATATCAGCCTGCCTTCTTCCTCTGTGTATAGTGGGCGATACAGGAGAACAACAAAGGTGATCCAAATGCAGACATGAAACAAGACAAAAAAAGGTACATGCAATAAGGGCGTGAAACAATCCAAGTCACAATTGAGATAGCATATAAGGTACAGAATCTCTATACAAAAAGATAGTCAAAGAACGAGAGTCAAATTTTGGAAACCAGAAGTACGAAGTTTAGCAAGTGAAATATGGGTAGTAGCGCTAGGAAAAATATAACCAGCAAGAAATATCCACACACAGGTACTTATCAGACTAGAATACCTACTCAGGTGAAGGGGCAGAGACTAAAATCTGAGAATGTTAACCCTTGCTGGAACAGGAAAAAGTTAATCAGCAGCCCAGTCACTGTGAGCCCTGTTCAGATTGCCAACTTAAGCTCCCATGCAGACACAACTCACACGCACCCTAAAATATTGCAGTCACTTACAGTATAATGGGGCATGTTCCTAATATATATATCCTCACAACACGACGGAACATACATCTCCCACATAAAACACTTTTATATAGTCACCCGAATAAATTATACGATCTAATCCCCCCTGTAGTATACAGCCTCCCCAGTATACACAGCTCCCCTGTGTACACATTTTCCCTCCAGTACAACCAACCTCCACTATGTACACAGTCCCCTCAATACACAACCTTCCTCCAGTATACACATGCCTCCCTCCAGTAACACACGCCCTTTATACACCCTCCAGTATACACAGCCTCCTCTGTGTACACAGCCTCCCTCCAGTATACACAGCCTCCCCTGTGTACACAGCCTCCCTCCAGCATACACAGCCTCCCTCCAGTATACACAGCCTCCCCTGTGTACACAGCCTCCCTCCAGCATACACAGCCTCCCTCCAGTATACACAGCCTCCCTGTTTACACAGCTCCCCCAGCATACACAGCCTCCTCCAGATACACAGCCTCCCTCCAGCATACACAGCCTTCATCGTATCTAAACCCACCTCCAGATTACACAGCCTCCGCTCAGTATAGCACAGCCTCCCTCCAGCTATACACAGCCCGCCCCTGATACACAGCCTCCCCTCGTATACACCACCCCTCCCCCCAGTACACAGCCACCCCTGTGTACACAGCCTCCCTCCAGTTAACCACAGCCACCCCTGTGTATTCACGCCTCCCCCAGTATAGAACCCTCCCCTGTGTACACAGCCCCCCCAGTATACACACCTTACTACCGTATACACAGCCTCCTGTATACACAGCCTCCCCAGATCCAGCCTCCCTCCATATACCCAGCCTATCCCAGTTACAAAGCCTCCCCTGTCTATAGCTCCCTCTAGTATAACACACCTCCCCAGTATACACGACACCCCTGTGTACAAGCCTCCCTCCAGTATAGAACCCTCCCTGTGTACACCGCTCCCTCAGTATACAAACCTTACTCAGTATACACAGCCTCCCCTGTATACACAGCATACCTTCAGTATATAAAGCCATCCTGTGTACACAACCTCGTCGCTCCAGTATACACAGCCTCCCCTGTATACAAGTTCTTCATAAATCCAGTGCCCCCTGCACTGCTCCGAGTGCACCACTTTTTTTGGTTCACCTTTAACATAGGGTTAACATAAGGTTTGCGACACACTTCTGTTGGATCTTGCATGATAAATCTGGCACACGGTCCAACTGAGCACTGGAACACCCCCTAAATTGTGTGGCACGATGACTGCTGCAGCCGTGCTATAAAAGGGTCGCATGATACACAATTGTGGTGCAGGAACTGCTTAAATACCTGTGCAAGCACCTGAAAAAACGTGCAAAATCCGACAGAAAACTGGCGCATGGAGCCTAGTATATGTGCCCCATTCTGTTTTTTCCAAAAAAAGCTATGAGGGGTCATTTATCTTATTTTATCTGAAACTTTTTTGGGCACATTTGTAAATTTACACCTAGATTAGCGACTTTTCCGCCTGTCCAGCAAAGTTAGCCAGGTAAGAATATGTGGCCGATATGTCTTAAAAATCCAGATGTGGATGTATGAAAAAGTTGCAATTTTGGTGTAAATCGTGGTTAAAAAGTTGCAAATAAACTCCAGTCCTGATTAGGTGTATGAAAAACTTTATACAGGGTTTCAAAACAGTTTGAGACTTTTGTGCGTCTTTTTAATAAAAGGGGGAAAATATATTTTTGGACTTGTGCTTATAATTATTTAAACCCCGCAAAGGATCTGGCTGACAAAATGTACAGATGGGGAATTGAGGAAAACTTTCATGGGGAAAAAGCTAAACTTCTGCCATGGGGCCTGTGAGTCATTGGGGCACATTTACTTACCCGGTCCAGTCGCGATCCAGCGGCGGGTTCTCCGACGCTGATTCGGGTTCTGCCTCGATTCACTAAGGTCTGTGCGCCGATATTCACCATGTTTCGCTGCTGCGCCGAGGTCCGCCGAAGTTCACCTGCTTTTTTCTGGTGTATGCGAGTGCTTGATCTTGCGACACAAATGGCTTTTTAAATTCCGCGGCTTTTCCGAATCCTTCGGGTTGTCCGGATGCCACGCCCCCCGATTTCTGTCACGCGAAAGTCGGCGCGATTGCGCCAAAAATCGTTCGCGTGCGCCACAATCCCGTGAAATACAGCGCAAAGCGGAAATATTCGGGAAAAACCCGACGGACTCGCGGCTGTGGACCCTTAGTAAATGTGCCCCATTGAGTTGAGTCAGATACAGTGGCGTAACTAGAGTCCACTGGGCCCCTTGGCTAAATGGGGCCCCCATCCCATAATTGTGAACACCATTACTGCAACAAAAAGACTGTAGTAAACAAATGGCTAGCACACATTCTAAGGGTGCAGACACAATTTACCATGTATATAGTAGTGCATGTCACCCATATTGCGGGTCGCGGGCTCACCTGGGCTCCCCGAGGCTCACAGGCGCGGTGCCGGCGCAGCTCACCTCTCCCCATTCTGGAATGCCTGCCGAGTTCCGTCCACGCGCGTCCCTGTCTCCTAGGGCGCGCGCGGCACCTTCAGGAAATTTAAAGGGCCAGTGCACAGCTAATTGGTGCACTGGCTGATCACTTCCCCTTTAAAAACCCTGCACCTTCCTTACACTCTTGCCGGATCATTGTGCCTAACAGCCTGAGAGAAAGCTCTTCTGCAATTTATCTGCATTCCAGTGTCTCCTGCGATTTACCTGCGTTCCTGTGTATTCAGCCTTCCTGTCTCTCCAGCCTCCATGTTCCTGTGTACCAGTGATCCTCCGTGCTGCTGTCCTGTGTGCCGTGTTCCCGTACCCATCTGCTTGGACCGCCTGTTGCTGACCCCGGATCGGACTCTGACTTTGCATCTCTGCCGCCTGCCCTGACCCTGTGCCTGGACTTTGACCTCGTGATTGTCTGCCGTCTCTGTACCCTGACCTTGGCCACCACTGCAGACAAGTCACGCCTGAGGAACGACGAGGTACCACGCCGCAGCTTGTCTAACCTGCTATGCGGCGGGCTCTGGTGAAAACCGGGTACCACTTAGACACCGGTCCCAGGTGGTGGCTAGTGTCATCGTCTGCAGTGTTCCAGAGGATCCACTCCTGCAAGCCTGACAGTGCACAACCTCCATTCTTCAGTGTCAGGTAGGATGACGGGCCCGCTGACAATGTAAGCCCCATAGCAGCTGCTATGGCTGCTACCACTGTAATTACACCCCTTGTCAAATTAAAAGAGCAAACTTTCTCAACTCTAAAAAACTGCAAGCAGTTGTACAAGCCATGAGCGCATGCATTATATAGCGATGCTTTCTTCTTCGTAGAGCTGAAAAGTAAACATCAACCTGAATTCAATGAATTGTAGATTTATGCAGTAGAATTTTTTGCTATGCCAGTTCCTGATAATTTATTGAACTATGCGCCGGGAATGATTGTTCATGCTCTTTCTTTATTTAATATGGGTCGCAGTTCTGTATTATTGTATTATATGCATTAGTCGGAGAGACTTGTGTTCCCATATTTCAACACAGAAAGTTGCAAGTTGTTTTGTAATCAGCATAAAATATCTATAGATAAAAGTGTATAATATTTTTCATTTTGTGGCACATCCATAGGAGATGATAAAATTAGCTGACATTTTGTGGTCCGATTTGTGGACCTAATTACAAAGAAAACATGGGTCCTAAGTAGTGATGAGCAGACCGCAACCTCAATGTTTGGGTTCATACGGAACATTGGCAGTTCAGGTCTACAGAACACACACACTCAATTGGTGCTGGTATGCGCTATGCCATTTTCCAGAGGGTCGATGCTCCACGTGACATCATGGAGTGCCACAAATTGGTGGCACGGTTTTTCCTGCAGCATGTTAAGGATTAGTGCCAGCACTGATCGCGTGTGCTCGGATTTGAGTCTGGGTTCAGCTGGACCCAAATACTGATGGGTTCGCTCATCACTAGTCCTAAGATTTCCATTTGGAGTGCTCAGGTGGACAAGCAGCACATTCTACATATATTTAGGGGAGTTATATTGTAAAGTAAATGGAAATATCAGATCTTCTGATAAGTATGGATCTGAAACCATCATTCATCCCTTCAGTTTCACTTAGCATGGCTACCCCAAATAGTTCTCCAGAAACAGCTATTTTATTAGTGGGCGCCTCCAAGTTCATTAAACCAATACAGTTGACCCAATCTTTGATAGCGTAATAGACCCTAAAAGGAAATCTAGCACCAGGATCAAGGTTGTAAATCAAGAACACAGACATACTGGTGTGTGATCCCTCTGGCAGGCTCTGCCCTTTTTTAACCTCTTATGCCCTGGTCTTCACAAAAAAAGGCTTTTAAAATTATGCAAATGAACCTGAGGGGCTCCAGGCTTCATAGGTGTTAATGGAGCCTCTCAATGTCATTTGCATAAATGTTTAAGCCATTTTTACTTAAAAATAAGGGTATAAGAAGCTTAAAGGAAACCTACCAGTTCAAATGGTAGGTGTAAGCTGTAAATACCGAGCACCAGCTCAGGGTGAGCTGGTGCTGGAGGTTACTTTCTTTAGTGTAGACCCGAAGCTGCTTCGGCACTTGGTGCGCACGACCTTGCACGCGCCTACATAGGAAGTGCCGGAGACGTCAAGCGCCCACACTAAAGAAAGTAACCTCCAGCACCAGCTCACCCTGAGCTGGTGCTCGGTATTTACAGCTTACACCTATCATTTGAACTGGTAGGTTTCCTTTAAAGAAAAGCAGACCCTACCAGAGGGGGCACACACCAGCATCTCAGTGTGCTTGACGAGTACCCGAGCATTTTAGTGCTCGCTCATCTCTAGTAATCAGCATAAAGTATCTATAGATAAAAGTGTATGATATTTTTCATTTTGTGGCACATCCATAGGATATGATAAAATTAGCTGATATTTTGTGGTCCGATTTGTGGACCTAATTACAAAGAAAACATGGGTCCTAAGTAGTGATGAGCAGACCCGAACCGCAATGTTTGGGCTCATATGGAACATTGGCAGTTCAGGTCTACAGAACACACACACTCAATTGCCATTTTCCAGAGGGTCGATGCTCCACGTGACATCATGGAGTGCCACAAATTGATGGCACGGTTTTTCCTGCAGCATGTTAAGGATTAGTGCCAGCACTGATCGCGTGTGCTCGGATTTGAGTCTGGGTTCAGCTGGACCCAAATCACTAGTCCTAAGATTTCCATTTGGAGTGCTCAGGTAGACAAGCAGCACATTCTACATATATTTAGGGGAGTTATATTGTAAAGTAAATGGAAATGTCAGATCTTCTGATAAGTATGGATCTGAAACCATCATTCATCCCTTCAGTTTCACTTAGCATGGCTACCCCAAATAGTCCTCCAGAAACAGCTATTTTATTAGTGGGCGCCTCCAAGTTCATTAAACCAATACAGTTGACCCAATCTTTGATAGCGTAATAGACCCTAAAAGGAAATCTAGCACCAGGATCAAGGTTGTAAATCAAGCACACAGACCTACTGGTGTGTGAGCCCTCTGGCAGGATCTGCCCTTTTTTAACCTCTTATGCCCTGGTCTTCACAAAAAAAGGCTTGAGCCTGAGGGGCTCCAGGCTTCATAGGTGTTAATGGAGCCTCTCAAGGTCATTTGCATAAATGTTTAAGCCATTTTTACTTAAAAATAAGGGTATAAGAAGCTTAAAGGAAACCTACCAGTTCAAATGGTAGGTGTAAGCTGTAAATACTGAGCACCAGCTCAGGGTGAGCTGGTGACGCAGCTTACTTTCATTAGTGTTTTAAACCGCTGCATCCCAGTTTAAACACTTTTTAAAGTTTATAGCTGAAGCTGCTTCGGCGCTTGGTGCACACGGCCTTGCACGCGCCTACATAGGAAGTGCTGGAGACGTCAAGCGCACACACTAAAGAAAGTAACCTCCAGCACCAGCTCATCCTGAGGGGTGAGCTGGTGCTCGGTATTTACAGCTTACACCGACCATTTGAACTGGTAGGTTTCCTTTAAAGAAGAGCAGACCCTACCAGAGGGGGCACACACCAGCATCTCAGTGTGCTTGGTTTACAATCCTTCATCCAGGTGGTAGATTTCGTTTAATAAAACAGAGTCCCAAATATCTGGCAGAAGGCAGTCCTGTTTGGAGAATCATGTAGCACAAGGTTGACTCCCAAATTACCTATTATATTTTATAGAGGATATGTTATGTCTGAATCGATATCAATGAACTAAGTATTCCTGTTTATTATACAAATAGGGTAGAATCTCATCCCCTCTGTTACCAGCACGGTGCTGGGCAGCACAATGGCTCAGTGGTTAGCATTACAGCCTTGCAGCGCTGGGGACCTGAGTTCAAGTCTCAGGGTCAACATCTGCAAAGAGTTTGTATGTTCTCTCTGTGTTTGCTTGGGTTTCCTCCGGGTCCTCTGTTTACCTCCCACACTCCAAAACCTACTGGTAGGTTGATTAGATTGTGAGCCCCATTGGTGACAGGAACCGATTTGGCATGCTCTGTGCAGCGCTGTGTAATCTGTGTGCACTATATAAATAAAGGAATTATTATTATTATTACCACAAGAGACCCTAGTCTGATAATAAATGGAGGTTTACTTTTGGGCTCCTGGTAGTTCTGCCCTTCTTGTATATAAAGTAGTTGTGTACATGAGATAACTTGGTAACTCTAAAGGACTTGCCAACTGTTTTTGATCCCTGTCAGAATGTCTACATAACAATATAGATTACTGAACCTGTTGGACATTTCAATAGCTCTTACTTGATCAGTGAAATTGATCAACTGAGCATGTGCGACCGTCAGCAATGGAAAATTGAGATGGACATGTTGATAACAACAGGGGGAGTGACATAATAACAAGTATATAAAGATAATTTTGAGATAACATTTGACAGCTCTAATATAGAAATACAACTTTAGGACATCAGTTTGACCTTTGGTTGGTTTGACCTTTATCACCTCTACTAAGATGACTCAAGAGGTCCTGGAGGGTCAGAATGCTTGCTTTAAGATGTGTCTAGTACTGCAACTCCATTCCACTTGCTTCTATTATTGATGGTGTATCATAAAAATACTTCAGGCAGACACGTTTTAATGGGTGATATCGCAGGCACCCCAAACAGACCCTGTTAGCTTCTGATGGGTGCCATGGTCTCCATTAATTTACATACAGGGGCTTCCATTTTATAAAATATTTGTGCTCCAATAACTAAGAACAATTGATAACCAATACTAATGTGACTAAAGGGTAATAGTTTAAGAATGGCTTTACCAAAAAGCTAAGATAATTGGGGGTACAGAAACTGTGATGCGGAAAGGGGCGCGAAAAGCACAACTGGAAATATATTTACTGCTCTCTTTAAAAAAAAAAACTTAAAACAATCTCTGCCAAACAACCTTTTTCCACCTTGTAACAAATGATTTTGTTTAGACTCGCATAGAGTGTGAGCTAGGGATTTATGGGAAATCACACTGTACAATATATTTAACATCACTATAACTAGAGGGCACAAGTCCCAGAGGAAATCACCTAGTACCTTATCAGAAGACTTCTGGAATAGCCGCTTATTTCTTATGTTTGTGTTTTAGTCAGTAAGCAAGAACACCGGGTCCACAAAGAGATATTTATGGAAGTCAGGTCTGCCGCATGGGGTCGGAGTCTCGGAATCCTATCGTACAGTTTGTTCAGCCAAACACATAAGAATCGAATTGTCACAGGTAGAGAACACGACTGATAGAAGTGGCATCATAGGAGCAGCATGCCACAGTTGGCCGTTGCAAGAAAGAAAATTGTTTTGTTATAGCTACACAGTAAGAAGCTGGATTATAAAGTGAGATCAAAAATATAGTACAGCACAAGAGAATTCTGCCGTCGGACATATTGGAAGAAAAGAAGCAGAACAAGAGCAGCAAGCATTGGGAGATGGTTGGCCCATTGTTTGATGTCCCTCAAAAGTACTGGTAGATGCCAAAGGAGACATCTGGATAATGGAAGACAATAAAATAATAGTAGAGTAATAGAATAATAGAAGAACAGGAAAGACCATGATAATGGATAATACAATGCTGAATTCTGAGGCTGATCCTCTAAAGGGGTATTCCAATTTTACCTATTCACGGCTGAGATTAGAATAGCCTTCTCTTGGCCATGTAGAGGAGGTCAGGGTTACAGGAACAGCTGAATGTTACAATGCTACAGCTGTTCCACAAAGACTCAACACCTCCCATAGAGTTGAATAAGACTTATAGAAATAGCAGAGTTATGGAAAAAACTTATGGAGTGGCTCCCCGTTCCTGTTGCATAGGCTCCAGGCCATCTTTTTACACTTCTTAGTAAGCCGGTAGTGTTGATACAGTGTCAGTCAATATACCCTTGGCTACAGGTTACACCTGAGTGTAATCATTCCAGCATCTGTGACCATTGCATCCGGTAACTGGCCACAGCACAGTCCTCTACCACCAGGAATGTCAAAAGATGGACTAGATGTCAGATCAAGAGATGGATCTGAATAAGTAGCTTCCATTTTTTTGTTTCTCTCAATTCCTCAGATTAGCTGGAAAACCCCAAATATGAAGCGCGGTGGATGAGTGGTTAGCACTACAGCCTTTCAGCGCTGGGGTCCTGGGTTCAAGTCCCATCAAGGTCAACATCTGCAAAGAGTTTGTATGTTCTCTCTGTGTTTGTGTGTGTTTTCCTCCCACACTCCAAAAATATACCGGTAGATTGATTAGATTGTGAGCTCCATGGAGACAAGGCCTGTATCGGCAAAGTTCTATGTAGCGGTATATAAATAAAGGAATTCTTATTATATTGGCTGTCCTGTTCATGGTGCCATGCTATGGTTGGTGCTCCCTTAGGTAGGTTGGCAGATGCATAAGCAATGTTGAACTGACTGACCAGAGTTCAGAAGGTCCTATGTTGGACCCAAAAAGTGATCCCAAGAGTTCTAACCAAACAGTACAATTTAGGGGCTGCTAGGGTCTGGATGGAGATTGGAATCCCAATATAATTTATCTGGTGGGCCCCCAGAATAATTTATCTTTTACATGTAGCCGGAGTCCGGCAGTGTTACACGCCCCAATGAATGGACCTGGCCTACGGCTCTTATCCGGACTGTTCAAGCCGCACTCTGCATTTGACCCCGAGTTCACTCACTCAGCCAAACGTTTATTAGAGACATAGAATGAAATGACACAACATTTATCTAATTATCCCCTCATTTAGGAAAGCTTTCATCATTTGTACAAATTTGTTTGCTTTGTAACGGATTTCCCATTTTCTATTCTACTGTTGCAAGAGATGTACAAGATAATATGATGAGATGTCCACGTCTGATACATAGCGATCCCCCTGGCCCAAGCTGCAAAACCACATTACAGGAGAGTAAGGGGTTTGTGGTTTAGAGAGACTCGTAGGATGAATTCTGCAAGGAAAATATTCCGCTACAGTCTGAAAGGGGGGGGGGGATCGTTCTAATCAGTTCTAGTTTTAGGCCAGAACATTGTAATAGGATGCAAAATATCCTGATTAAAGTCTTCTACAAACTATAGGCTAACGATGCCACTGCCGAGATGATAATTCTTATGGAGTAATTGAAAATATCTTGAGTCTGTCTAATCTGATTTTATGCTTTACAAAATGAGTTGAGATGACAGAAATTCATAAGGGACTTCAACCGGCAGATGAATACGAGAGACAGAAATTCTGAAGAAGGACTTATAGATTCCATTATACTTGAATACAGTAAATTATCAAGACCAGGACAGTGAGACAGATTGTGATTATGCAGGATTTACACAGACATTATATGAATGGGCCTTTGGAAAGTAGAGAGTGGCCCAACACATAGTTAAAAGGGGGGTTCCATGGTGCTGTTATGCCGTGGGGTAAATAACCAAGATTGAAGGTCAGGCTAAGATGCCCTACTAATATGCTCTACAATATCAGGTCAATGGAGTCTGAAAACCAATACTGCCACTAATCATCCAAAGGCTCCATCTACTCTTTAGTGTCCATGCTGGAGTACTACAGCTCCCACTACGGTAACCCAACAAGGCCTATTCACAATGGTTGGAGCCTTCTCGTTCAAGATCCATGAAATTGCAGAACAAAAACTTTAATATATTGGGGAAAGAAAATTAGACCCCACTCTGATGAAGGGTCAAGTAAAGCACATTGCATATTTGTCCACAAGGCACCCACACAACTGCATAGGACCCGATGGGAGCCTGCACATTATTGGGATGCAGGGCCTCCAAGGGACGGCTCCAGGTTTCAGTAGGACCTAAAATATTCCCTAGTTTACCATAACAAACACATCCTAATGGATATTTTATATGAGCCCCCCTGACACCCTATGGATTCATTGGATACAGCCCCACTCACCCCCAAGTATTCCTTATGTACCTTATGTGGGACCCCCAGCAGCCCTGGACCCGGCACTAGCCCCGGTATGCCCAGTGCTGGTGCCGGCCATTTGTTTTTTTTTTTTAAATTTGGAAAAAGGGGAACATCCAGGATGTTGACCTGCATCCTCCCAACATTCTTTAAACTCGATACAGTAGGTGTGACACAACTTCACCAAAAGAACTAATAAAAAGTGATCAAAAAGTCATGTATGCCTCAAAATAATATCTCTAAAATAAGCTCTCACACGGCTATTAAAAAAACAGCTATATAGTTGAAATATGATAGAACTAAATATAATTATTAAAGTTCCTTTCTGGGAATTCCAGAGAATTCTTCGGTCTGTCAGGCATAAGGGATAATACAATAAGTGCACTAAGGCTTGGATCACAGTGTCTTTTTTGCCCTCTGTTATAACATTGGGAGGATTCCCAATGTATTTTTACAATGAAGGGTGAGGATGTATCCAGCTGTATTCACATATTGGAGCACATTTACTAAGAACAGTGCAGTGTGGACTATGTGCAGTTTGTCTCTGTAGTCTGCAGGGGGCGCCAGATCCATGATTCGTGGCGAAAGTTCCTCTGGCACCCTCTGCACTTCTCCGACAGAGTGCACCACCTTTAGCATAGGAAGTGCAACACAATTGTGTCGGACTTTGCATGTTAAATCTGGTGCACGGTCCTATTGAGCTCTGGAACGCCCCCTGCAGTGCAGAAATTTATGTCACCTGATGAATAGTGCAGCAGCGACACAAAAGGGTCACATGTGACACATATGTGCAGCGGACACTTATTAACTACCTGTGCAATCAGTTTACATTAGAAAGAACATGTAAAGTCCAACAGTAAACTGGCGCACGGAGCTTAGTGAAATGTGCCCTAGTGTGTTCTGAAAGTGGGGGGATGAAGGGAACATTGACAGCAGCTAGTGATTGGCTGCTGCTAATGTTCAGGGTATTTCCCCACTGATGTTACTTTTTTTATTTGGACAGTTACATTGTTGGGGACCTCCCTCAATGTATGATCAGTGGAGGCTGTGGAGGGATGCAATCTGTCCCCAGTGGGCTCCAATGGCCTCCACTGAGCATATATGTTGCTCAGCAGTAGGGAAAAGGAAGGAGAGATGTATCTTGCTGCGTCTTTTGACCCTGTGTTTCCCACAGTAAGCCTCCATCTGCCAGTATGTTTCCATGAATACACTCAGCATTTACAACGGGAGCTTTCCTGGTGTATACACTGAGCATATGAAATAAATGCAATGTGAATGTAGCCTTACCTTACTCTGGTTCCTTTCTCCAGCATTGTGACGTATTCACTGACACTCAGAATTGGGCCATATGTACCAACAGCCACAGGACCCACAGCTGCCATCATTAGGACAGAAGGTAATTCAACATACCCAACGCTGTGGAAGGTCCATGTCCAGTATAGATAGGAAGCTAGTTGTAATGGGTTTAGTCCATTTTTCTCTTTTCTTGTGGCCATTTCTATAAGTAATCCGAATGATACAAACAAGTGACTATCAAGACTGGTAAATCGCTGATCACTGGAAATGATAGATTGCAGTTAACTGCAGAGCAAAAAGATTTAAATGGCTTTAATGACTCCAGGTGCATGAGGGCTCCTCATAGATAATAAATCCATAATAATTTCCATGTAAAAGCTAATAAATAATGGAAACCTCCAGTTTGGGGCCAGCAGAGTAATGGCCAGGAGCCATTGTTGTGATGGAAGTGTTATTTGTTTGCTTCTTATCACGGGGATAGAAAGCACCGGCTTCATTAGGATTGTGCGGCCGCAGTCCGGTCTGGCGGTGCACCAACTTCATTAAAATCACTTTTAATAATCTGCTATAAAGAACTTTATGTCAGCGCTGTCACTATCAATAAAATATTCTTATCTCACTTACTTCTTGTAAGGATATGCATTTTTTATTCCAGAGTAGTTGGATTACGAGAATTAACCTTTTAGGGATTTTTCTACATCTTGGTAGATATTGGCAGGTCCCAGGTTGTTCTTTTTTATTTACAACTTGAATATTCCAGATCCACAATGCAAAATCTAATGCTCACATTGGTGTAGCTGTAGGGGATGATGAGGTAACAGTAGTAATTTATAGACGTCCTATAGGCTTCCCTACCGTAAGTATTGTCATTTACATGTAAATCATGGAGTGTCTTAGAAAATGGCAAGATAACAATACATTTTGGATGCATTCCTGACCCTTATGGAAAATTTGTAACATGACCCTCGATGGGGAAGCTATTGGGGTTGGAAGCATCTAAGCCAGTGATGTAACCATAAAGGTCACATTCCCTGGAGACAGACATGCCACCATATGGCACCACCATGGTAGCCTGGAACACACCACCTAGCCAATGCTTGGTCAACCCAAGAGGAACCTTAGATAGGTGATGTCAAAAGGGCAGCAAAGTACCTGGAGGACCATACATACAGTACATCCCCCTGCCGAACTTAGATTCTGGAGATGGAGCAGGCAACCCTGTAGGTGAATGAGCAAGTAGCTATAAGCCTAAGAACCCTGAAACATGACATTGGGAACAAGCCAGTCCCTAGTGAGAGAAAGGGGTGCTTCATATGATGGGGTAGTTTTGGTAAATGCTGGGGGTGGGACCCATTTAAAAATTCAATATGGTACCCCACAATATGTAGTTATGTCCATGTTCTTTGGGCCCCAAAGACCCCTCTGCTGCCTAAGAAGAAACATGTATCATAAATGACATATAGTCAATGGAGAAAGTCTGTCAGAGATTTTATATAGGAGCACAGGACTTTGAATTTACCCCTGGAGGTCCTGCCTACAGTGCACGTTCAAGCTGATTTGCATATACATAAGAAGATGATTTCTCTATCTTGCTTTCAGTATCAATATGTAACCACAAAGGAATTTTTTTTTTTCATATAAAAGACCCCATACACATCTCTATTATTGGTTTAGGCGGCATTTTGAATCTTAAACCCCCCCTATAACATATAACACATAAAATATTGTAAAATGATCTGGAAAAGTCGACGTTAACCACAGATTTTTAATAAAGCCCCTTTATAAGGAAACTTGTTGCTAAATTCTGTGACCACTCAGTATCCAGCGTCCCCCTGAGTGTGTAACAATACCCCTCTTTATGTTCGGCATTGACCGTTTCCTGATATATAAATGCTTGGACAATTATATTCCATATGGTAAAAGCTCCTTTCTCTGTGGAATAATAAATTGGAGTGAAAACAGACCTATCGTCTGGAAGGAAATTCTTACGACATGTCATTTTTTTTTTCTCGGAGCAGCTACGAAGTAGAACAGTGAGTGGAACAGATTTCCGTCCCCTTGTACATCCAGCAGCCGGCTGGGGTGAGTACAAACCACAAACCAGGATCTCGTATCGGAGGATTTAGCATCTCCAGCGCCGTGTGAACCACATTTGAATTACAGATGAGCATCATGTTCTTTTTACAGCCCGCTTGTGGATAAACTTTGTGTAACGCTTAGTGGAATTAATAAACTATCGTATTGTAATGATGTTTTGTGGTTTACTAAACTGTTGTAATTTCTAGAGCATTAACGAAGAAGAAGCTCAGAATTAATAATCTGAAGACAGTTGCACATTAGCATGAATTGTGATTCCTGATTAAAGCTCTGTTATAAGAATAGCTTTGGTTGCCCAGAGGGTTACTCTAAATTTTTTGGAAAAGCCAAACTAGTCGGCATATAACACAGGTCATTAATAGGGGGTGCCCCAGGATGTACATGAGAGACTGACTCAAAATGGAAGGGTTTTTTTAGATATTGCTCCATGGCCGCAGAAAAGATACATTGGTCAGTCAACTGGTCCTCAGCCTTCTTTGACCAAAGGTTTAAGGGGACCCTCTGCTTGCATCCTCCTCACTCCTTGTACTGGCCCCACATTCTCTTCCAATTATCAGATGCCTATGTACAGGCAAAGTTGTGTTTGTTAGCCTTCTCCAAGAGCCCTCTGCCTAGTAACCTCACTTTACCTCACCTTGGCTTCCTTCTAAACTAGCAGGGTTACAGCCATTTCCATTGCAGAAATCCCCCCTCCCCCCATTTAAAGGAAATCTACCACCAGAGTCATCCATTGTACGCCAAACACGCTTACATGTTGTTGTGTGCATCCTCAATCAGGATACATCCTTTTTGTAGTTTCTGGTGCCCTTGTTTTCTCAAAAAGAAAGAGTTTTAAAAATATGCAAATTAACAGGATCTGATGTCCGTTAATTACGTACAATTCTATTTCGACTTTCTGCCTGGTCCCTCCCTCCTCTTCCCAGGCAGAGACCAAATGATGACATACACCCCTCCGCAATTCCCAAGCCTGTGCAGTAGTGCGCAGGTGAGCCCGGAAGAGTCTTCATCACACCCACCAGAGTGCCCATAGGTACTGCCTTCAAGTTAAACCCTTCTATCAAGGGAAGAAGAATACCATATTTATAATAGCAATTTACTAAAACATTTTCTAAACATTGCCAGAGTTAGAAGAAAGATCAAGGCTCTGACAGGTCCAGAGGTCATCTAACAAGGAAAAGGAGGAGGAAGGTGGAGTGGAGTTTTGGTATGATCCTGTGTTATCTGCCTTCATCATTACAGTGAAGGTCTGCATGTGATATCACTGTTTTTAGCTGTTTTATGTCTTAAGTTCTGTGTCAAACTTAGTTTCAAACATAAAATTTATTAGAGATGATTGAATTGATTGAATTGAATTGAAGAGCCAAACAATGATATATATATTTATATTCCAATTTCCTCGACAATTGGAGCAACATTGTTTCGAACCAATTCAAATCAGACCCTAATTAAAAATTTGTCAAAGCTGCAGTGAGGCGAATCCTGCAATATTTGCTAATCTCTAATGCTCTTGATGCTTTGATGTAAAATTGCATGCAGGTGCCCCTTTAGACAATATTGTATCAAAACTTCAAGATTTTGTAGCACACCCCCAAAAAATATCTGCATCATCCCTGATTGTCAATAGGTGTCCTTTTATCCCTGTCAAATTTATGGTTTAACTCCTTCCGAACTTTTTCTATTCTCCTGAGTCTTTCCAGATGTTTAATATAGATAAAAATTGTGTCAATGTAAGTTTGTTCTTCTTTATGTTTTCTTTGTTCTTCCTTGTTCATTGTAATTGAATCCACTGTTTCTGTGGCTCTGCTTAAACTTTTTATCCATTACTGAGAGAGAAGATTTTCCTGTTCCCACATTGTCTTGTACCATTTGCATCTTATGTCCATTACACCAATTGTGGTTTCCTGAATTCCAGTCCTACAACCGTTTCACTGATCGCAATATCTTCCATAATTATCTTCCTTCATCTCCTAAGATTTACAGCAAATGTTAAGCCTCTCAGGGGTAGAATTGATAGCAGCGCGTTCTGTTACTTTTATGGAGATTCTACAGATTAAATCTTGCATTTGAATAATATAGCTTTATTGAATGATGTCCCCTTCAGCCAAGTCTCTTCCCCCTAACAGGAATCAAGCAACATTTCATGCTCATTCACTGCTCATTGTAATTGCTTTACTAACCAAACTTGTAGACAGGGAATGGCCCCAGGGCCCATATGAGATAATTTGCTGATTGTATGGCTGTTTTTTTCCCTGTTTATAATGAGCTAAAAGAAGAAATGGAGCATAATATTTCTTCATACTACAAGTGATTGGATCACATTTTCATATTTCCTTACAGCTATACAAGGCATGCAATGATTCCTTGAAGGATAAATCTACAATTGTGGACTTTGTCAGGGATAAAAAAAGCAAAAAGTGATTTAAAGAGGATAAACCCACTCTACTGAAATCTCAGATCAGAATTCTACTCTTACGGGCAGACTGGGAATAAAAAGATTGCTGAATCCAACAGACCTTCCCTACCTACTTACTCACATCCATTCTAGGCGGCGGCCAGTAACTGGGCGACAGTCCCTGCTTAACTGTAATTGATAACAACAAACGAGGACAAGACAGAAGAATATCAGGGTAATGTTAAAAAAGTCGGACAGATAGGAGCCAATCTGTCCGATTTTTGGCCTCTACCCGGATGTACACATGCTCGACAGAGCGTTCTGGGACTTAGGACTCTGTGCTGAATTTATAATAACATTACTACTATTGTTACTAATAATGTTATTATTTATTATTATTATTACTTGGGACACCAGCAAGCTATTACACTAATTTACTACTGTATGAGATCATGATTTATTTCTTTTTTGTATATTGTGTAAGACAGAAGAATAGTCAAAGCTGAGTCAAAGCCTAGAGGACAACCAAGTATCAAATCCAAGACCAAGGAATAACCAGAAAGACAAGACAAGTAGTCAGAATATACCAGATATAAGCAGGCAGAATACACAAGTATGACCTATTACAAGCATTGAGGATTGATTCCAAGGACCTTTTAGGTGAATTCTGGTTCACACACTGATAGGATAAAGATTATTTCTAATATTAAAAGGTTAACTGAAAGGAAACTTCTGGGGTGTGGTCCATAATCAATCAAAACTGCTAGGAACTAATAGACCATTGTTCACATTGAAGACAAAACAATGTCTGGGGACCCTGTGTTGTTCTTAGGACTCTCCTCTGTGCATGATTGTGGGAAGGTGTGAGACCTGTGCGATAATAGAAGAAATAAGTAGGACCCCTGACCTAGGGATCCCGAACTGCTGCCTGCCGCATCACTGCTTCTCTAAGCCTGGAAGGTGGGAGGGGGGGGGGGTTTGAATCTTGTTTTTCAGTTTGTTTGTTTTTAAATGGGGGCTACACCCTCGCCAAGAGCCTAATTTTCATTACTGATATGTTATGTAATGTATGTACAAGATTTCTTTTCCGAAAAGGGAAAATGGTTTGGTGGTTAATGAAACCACCAAACTGAGAGACAGATACCCTTTAAAGATCACAGAACAACTATGTTTCCTTTTCTAGACCTTCCCACAAATTTAAGAAGTATCATTAACCCATATATATATGCCCTCAAAGGTGTTATGGTAATTATAAACTATCTATTTATAATACCGGGGCTTAACATCTACCACTAATCAACTCTTCTTTAGGATTCTACATTTTCAAAAGAACAAACAGTAGCTATTGTTTTAACAATTTTTATCTTAGTATGGCAAAAATAGGAATGCAAATGCTGGGGTTATTGGTAGCCCCATCGCGGTACCTAACCTGTTACTACCTGTGTGACAGATTGTAAAGCACTATATATATATATATGATCAATATCCACATCTATAAGATTTTACCTTACGGAAGATTTCTTACTCTTCTATATTCTTTTTTCATCTCCTATTAGAGATTACTGGGTGGAAAGCGGCTCTTTCATTTCACTCAGTCACAATAACATTGTCTCTGAAGAGACTACAATTTTTTATATATAGTACAAATGGATTTTATACATTATATACATTGATCACCTCCCTTTATGGCAAACGTAGGTTTTCAAACAAAGGGGCAACCAGCAACCCCATTACAGTGCCTGATATAATCAGTTATTCAGAACCACTGGGAATGATGCAATCTGGATAATGTTACAGAATAATCAAAGTTGCCATCTAAAATGAAAGAGGACGAGTAACCTGGAAGGTCCCTAAATGGGGGCCTCATAAAAATAATAGGAAAATACCAAGGAAAGGACACATGAACCTAGTGTAATACAAATTTTCTGGATTTGTTCTTCACATTTATAAAGATAATTTGGGGGATAATTTACTAATTCAATTACTTCCCCTTTAATAATATGTACAATTAAATTTATCCAAGGTTTCTTCTAAAATAGTTTACCAGTCATAAAGTTACTTTATTCTTTCAATTCTTCTCAGCCTCAATGACTTATTTATGTAAATATATATATTTATGTCTCCCGGCATGATAAAAATTAGTTTTCAAACATTGGGGCAACCAGTTTCCCCATCTAATTACCAAGTTATTGGGAAAACTTCATTTCCAAACACCAGAAAATACTTTCTGTCATTCCGAGTGTCCATTGGCTGTGAGGGCAATTTTTGGAATATGGTTTTTCTAAAGGTATTTTCCGATAAACTTTTGTAAACTGAAAAAAAAAAAATGTAAAAACCCACCAAAAATTGTATGGATGTAAAAGTGCATTCATTTCCCATCTTTTACAAATCAATTTTTATTTTGCTGCCCAATAGAATACATTTGTGTCAACAGTTCCTATGTCCTTATACTCTCATCCTGTGGTCATGCCCTACTCTATTAGTCCTCCACCTCACGCTTCCTGTATTAATAACTGCAGAAAACAGATTTTAAAAAATTAGCCGCAACATCAGACTACACAAAATTGGTTTGTAGTCTGTAACCATGGAGACACATAGGCTTACAGAAGAGCTACTTACAAAGTTACTTTATTATTTATTTTACATCTAATAGAATATCACCAGTTAATATGAATAATCCCGTAATGGGATACTGTCTCTGCTGTGAGAATTCTAGGAATTTGGTGGCAAATCTGAATTCCGTGTATTGGTTGTAATTGGCATTGGATCAAGTTAGGGAATTGCTATTTAAGCATGTTACTAGTATCACATAGACCTGTTATTTCTTTTACTCTTTGTATACAATTCAAAAATTCTTTTAATAACGTGTGCAACAATGTCCCACTATTCCTTGTCTATACAATGTTTATATAAATCCTGAGATAAGTAATTTCTATACATTTACTACAACTCCTAATATACAAATATTAACAAATACTAGTTTATAATGATGCAGCACATATGCTGGAGCTGAAGATCTTACTAAATGTTCACAGAACATGGTACAACTTTTACTGATAACATAATACACATCACGGCTGCTGCAGCACCTCTTTAGAAGGAACTTTCTATGTATTATTGATTCACATATGAATCGTCCTATTTCTGAAAAGGACATCAAGTCATGTCAGAATTTTACAATACCATTATGTTCTGCAGCAGCTGAGGCATTGGAATGTACAATACACACTGCAGCTGCTGAAGAACCTCTTTATGATGAGTAAGAAGGAGGTTCTTTTGCGCATTGGACTAACTAATACATATAAAATTCAGAGATTTCTTATATAGTCTGCAGCATTTCCCATGCCATTATGATGTTCTGCAGCAGCTGGGGCATTGAATTGTACAATACTGTACATGCTGTAGCTGCTGAAGAACCTCTTTATGATGAGTCGGAAGGAGGTTCTTTTACACTTCTATTTACACATAAAATTCTCAGATTTCTTTAAAAGCCTGCAGCATTTCACATGCCAGTATGATGTTCTGCAGCAGCTGAGGCATTGAATTGTGTAATACATCTTGCAGCTGCTGAAGAACCTCTTTATGATGAGTAGGAAGAAGGCTCTTTTACACACATAAAATTCACAGATTTCTGCAGCATTTCACATGCCGTTATGATGTTCTGCAGCAGCTGGGGCATTGAATTGTATATTACATATTGAATTGTATTCAATACATATTGAAGAACCTCTTTATGATGAGTAGGTAGGAGGTTCCTTTACCCTGCGGACTACTTACACATAGAAAATGTGTAAAAACAGTTTTCTTAAAAATTCTGCAGCATTTTAACAAGACAGTATGATGTTCTGCAGCAGCTGCAGTTTGTATTATATTGTACAAGCTAGTACCGCAGCTGCTGCAGAACATCATACTGTCATGTTAATTTGCTGGAGAGGTTCTTTCTTTAATAAATATGGAGAACGTCATGTCACTCATTAAGGGATTGGCACAGAAGTGAGGTGTAAGATGAGACAAGCGGCATCTATTTAGCGCCGCTTATCTCCAAATAATCTACCAGTTATGGCTTCAAATTTTGAATTTCAATACAAACTTTGGGTGCAGATATAATAAGTACATGTTATTGTTGTATAATGGCATGTTACCTGTAGAATTTACTATAGTACCCCCTCAATGTCCTATATGCAATGTGATTGGCATGCAGAATGCATAGATCTGTAAGCCTGGTGATACTCACAGGGCCACTGTTTTGTTGGGCAGTAATGTAGGCTGTAACGTTTCCACTAGCTCCCCTCCATTGCACAGCACTTTGATGTGGATGAGTTTCTGTCGCCCCAATCCCTTGGAGCGCTCCACAGTGCACAGGCAGCTGTCAGTGATGAGGTCCGGACAGATCCTGCTGGCAAGCGAGCAGCCGGGAAGGGCTAAACCCAGGAAACAGCAGAGCCACAGCAGATGTGTGCAATCCATGTTAGGACATCTTCAGACGTCAAATTTTCACCATTTTTTTATTACGATGATTATTATTATTATTTTTTGGCTTTCAAAAAGTTGTAAGGAGTCATAAAATGTGCGCCCGGAGCCGTCTGTAGATGTGAGAGGGACGTCATGTAATAATATCCTGTCATCTCACTCCAATCAGCTGTCAGGGAGACAAGTCGCCTGCAAGCTCAAAGTTTATCAGAACTTACAAGAGTGCCGGGGGAAAGTTGTAAAGGAAAAAGTGTGTTAGGCTATGGCTGTCAGCAGCTCACTCCATCCCACAGCCGCCCCCCTCCCCTTCTCCATCCCAGCGTCCAACCCCCTCCCCTCTGTATCATTGGTCCCTTCTATAACACAGCTCTGATTAGAGATCACCCTGACTATAGCACTAAGGGGTTAAATATCATAACCTGCCACACAATCTGACTGGACTCCTCCTAGACTATAACCCTGCCATCCATTTCCTTTCCATGCTACTTCTCGTGATCACAAACGATACTCGTTCTCTGGTTGGCTCTATGCCGATAGCGGGCCGATCCTTGATCCCGAGACCCTCAAAAACCACTCCAGTTCCTTCAGTTTCTGCCTGGTTCTCAGAGATTATCTCACACCAGAGGACGAGCGAACTAACTACGGTCATTAATCGTTTTAGTTAAAAGCATATAATTACTTGGTGCCACTTACTAGATTTAAAAACTCTCCTACTTATTCTTCCTTCAATTTAGCAGTGTGGCCTCCTCCCACAACAGCTTTTTGGTTTTGTGATTGTACCCCCCTTTTGATTTCTCCTTGTCTTCGTTGTTATTGTTTTTTGTTCTCCTAATGGTCTATTTGCATATATATTCTGCTTCTCTTATGGATATTCAACTACCAACTTGTCACACAACTATGATGGTCTCTACATTCAAACTTTTATGTGATGACCTGGACAATGCTCTTATATCTACAATACCTACAATATCTACTGTCCTTCCTTACCAACCTGTTCTACTTAGTGTGTATAACCCTGCACACAATTTGGTATACCGTATCCAGTTTTTTGTATTTTATTTAATTCAAGTAAAGGAATGATAAAAAAAAAATACAATAAATAAAATATTTGGTTTACTACATTATATTCTGCTGTATAACCACACTGACGTCAATGATTTTTCATACTTTGGTGTACAGAGCTGTGTAAAGTGTACAGTGTTTGGAGGACAAGCTGATGTTTCATTGCTACAATTTTGGGGACTGTATGACCTTTTCATCTCCTTTCATTCAAATTATTATGTGCGCAAAATGGGCAAAAAGTGCAGATTTGGACATTTAGATTTTAGGTGAACTGCAGTAAATATCAATTTTTATATTTTGATCCAGAATTTGGGGTTACTGGGATACTATGTTTATGATTAGGTATGTTTATGTATGTTCTGGGGAAATTAGGGCGATTTGAAATTTTTTTGTTTGCTTCCTTTACTATTTTTTGTAGGCCCCCCTAGAGTACTTGAACTTGCTAATAAAATTTACTGCAAAACTGTATTGCAAAAAATTGTGATTTTACTGCCTCCAGCACGGTCTACTAAGGATCTCTCTCATTACATCACATGACTCATTACAGGCCTGGGAGTCTCAGAGAGACTTCTAGCTACAGTAACAACAGATTGCTGCCCAGGGGAAATGGGAGGCATTCATTCCAGTGTTTAATGTGCTGCCCATGACATTTAAAAAGTTCATGTCTCAGAATCCCATTTTGCATGGAGAGGGCTTATTTTGTGATATCACCCATATTTGTGGAAGAGACTTCTAGATGCATTTTTCAGCTTCTGCATATAATGTAAAATTTCAGGTGCTTATGAAAATATAAATATAGTGAGCAAAAAGGTCCTGACAGAACATTTAAGGTAATTGACAACTGGGTGTCTCCGGTTGGAGAAGTGTCCTATTTTGCCCGAGCTGTTGTGGACATATTCAATTGACATGGCAAATGGTCACAACCAGTTGTTTTTATGAATTCTATAAGTGAGATAACAAAGGAATGGCACAACAAGGAATTCCTATGCTCCAGTATTATTATTTTATGGTGCATGCATTCACAAAATCAGTCATGTCAGGAGAAGAAACTGCTACTCCATAAGAATAGAAATGCATCCCCTCCCTCTGTTTTATTTAATGCTTTGTGCTACTTTTCTTTATTTCAAAAAACAAAAGAAAACGTATTAGAAACGTAATAGCAGCGCCATTAACCACAGGAGCCAGTCATTTTAACTGGCATTTCACAATTAAGGAGAAAAAAAAATTACATGAAAATCTCAACTTGTTTTAAGACAGGAAAAGTCCAAAATTGGCAAAGTTATCCCTACGTGTTCCTCTTACTCAGATTTGTTTCGTTCAAAAAGATGGGTTTAAAATAGAATCTAATTTATTTCCGATTGGACAGTAATGAAATAAAATGGGACCAAAGAGATCAATTCAGTCTTCTATTACAGAAGGAGCATTAAACATTAAAGCCGCTCTATTCTATCCCCTTGCAGAAATAATAAGCAGATCCAATTTAAAATTCCCATAATTATATCTAATGCTTTCAAAGGTTTTTAATTTTTTATTCCCCATTACAATCTCCCACCCTGCGTGGTTCACAGCTAGAACTTGTGCTGTCTTCCCGAAACACTGATGAATTTCCCTTCGGATGCCCTTACATCTCTCCAACAAATTGGTGGGTTTTTCTGACATTTTTTTTCTTTCAACGCTGACTTTCACCTTCTTGCAATAAGGACCTTTGCCTGTCATCATTAACCATTCAGTTCTCCAGGCCGACTACAATGGTGCCTGTGACAAGTCAATGTGAGAAAGGATATTTCCATTAAAAAAAACTGAACTCAGGGCTGTTTCAGACAACAGTGATTAGTCAGTGAATCAAAAGACGTGCAGTGTCCTGTTTCACAGCTGACAGTATGGGACTCCTTGCATCACAGTGATATATGATACAAGGAGTCCCTTCTTCCTTGCTGTAATCATGATTACAATTTGTCACTGTTGTCTCTAAATGAAACAGTGACCAGTGCATCATATGTCACTATCCTCAGAATTGTGGTCAGTCCATTAAATAGGACCCTGCAAGGGCCATAATTCACTATTACTACATCTGTAGTTTCCATAGCTTCATGTATGATCCAAATTCCCAAGATCCTAAATATCCCCAGGGGAGTGGACTGCACACACAAATGACACATGGGTCTGTTGTTTGTGGCCTGAGAATGCAAGCATGTATATGTAAACTAAGACTATGGTGGTCTAGATTCAGATGAAGGTCCAGAATACGGAAACAACACAGGATCATTCAGGAAAGTATCAGAATTGGCCTATAAAGTCAGATCTTGCCTCCTGGGTTAGGTTAATTTGTTGGGGGAGAGTAATCAATGCTTCTTTGACAGTTTCTGGCGTAGAAGCACTGAAATAATCACAATTTTTTGCATATTGCAAAAAATTGTGATTAATTTGCGGCTACACCACCTGCACACCATATGCCGGTGGAGTGGGCAGGTGTGGGGTGTTCGTGCCACGTGTCTGCAAAATTTTTAAAAACCTGTAGATAAATTGTTTGCAGGTTCTTATGCAAAACTACGTCACGTCAGACCTAGCGTAGTTTTGCCCAGGCGGCCCAGCTACTTGACAGATACATCAGGAGGCCTAAGCCTCTAGATGTATCCACGGCAAAGAGGGGGGAGCATTGCCCTTATCATACTCTGGTGCACAATAAATTTCACATATGTCTATTTAGAAGTATCAACAAAAAATTGTTCCATATTATGTTCCCAAATTAATTTGGGCAAGATGAAGATTTAATTTGATTTATTTAAACAAATTGAACAAACGATGTAGACCTCACAGTGAAGATCAAATCTTTGAACTATACCTTTATAGAACAGACCATTTTCTAGATTCTAAACATACCCAGGCGTTCTTCATTGTGTTAGATGTACAGATTATGTGCCTAAACTTTCCTGGCACTTCATCCATTTAACCTCTGTACATCAGTGAAACGTTCCAATACAATGTCAGTATTAGAGGAATTTTGTGCAATGCGCCAACGCTGACAAATGATTAGTACAAGAAGCATGACAATGAGACATCAAGCTAATGATGACATAAAGTGGTGGAATAAACCACAGTTATTATTAGGCTATATAAATATCTATACTTATGCCTGAAAGGTAAGTCATTAATCTGCAGATAAACATCTTTCCTAGATTATGTTCTATACGAGATAAATGACTGCAGGAATAAACTTGCTCTAGGTGAGCAAAGATATTTTTACCAATTCTGCTGTCCCAGAATGTCAAAACAGACTGAAAAATTTCAATCTTTTCATAAAGATTTTCTAATATCATCTAAAAGTTGTACTGCAGCAGATTCACCAAAGTGTCCAATGGGATAATAACATTCAGGTTAACACAATCTTTCTTTACACCTTCTATGAACAGTGTGCACATTTATTACAGTGTTTGCGCCTATTTGCATCTGAAAAGAACGTGCAGACCGCTTGCACATTTATTTATGAAGTGTCTGCGCCAGTTTTGTGTCGTGGCTGCATTGTGTCCAACAAGACAGAAAAAATGTGCGTGTGTATTACTACTGAGTTTGCGCCACGTTCATTACTGATGTGCACCACAATTCTGCGGCATGAATAAAAGTGAACCAAAAAAAAATGGTGCCCACTTCCCGAGCAGTGCAGGAGCACCAGATTAATTAAGACCGCATGCCAGTTTCCATTAATCTGGCGCACACTGCTCACTCCACAGGCACAGACAAACGCCCACCCGGGGCACCACCTAGTTGGAGCAGCAGGGGGGGCGCCAGCATCTGGCCTCCACCTACTCTAAATCATATCAAAATCAATGGCATCCAGCCAGGTATATAAAAGAGGGGAACAGTATACACAAAAGTGGGGAACAGTTTACAAAAGAGAGGGTACAGTATACAATAGAGTGGGTATAGTATATAATACAGTGGGCACAATATACAAAAGGAAGGGAACAGAATATAATAGAGTGGGCACAGTATACAAAAGAGGGGGCCACCGTAAATAAAAGAGGGGGAACAGTATAAAATAATGTGGAGGCCAGGTCATCTGGTGTAGCTCCACATCACTCTCTTGTACTTGTTGTCTGTCCTTAGCAGTGGTTTCCTAGCAGCTGTTTTAACATGAAGGCTGCTGCACACAGTCTCCTCTTACCAGTTGTTGTAGAGAGGCGTCTGCTGCTAGACCTCTGTGCGGCAGTGACCTGGTCTCTAATCTGAGCTGCTGTCAACCTGTGATTTCTGAGGCTGGTGACTCGGATTAACTTATCCTCCGCAGCAGAGGTGACTCTTGGTCTTCCTTTCCTGGGGCGGTCCTCATGTCAGCCAGTTTCTTTGTAGCGCTTGATGGTTTTCGCAACGGCACTTGGGACACTTTCAAAGTTTTCCAATTTTCCAGACTGACTGACCTTCATTTCTTAAAGTCATGATGACCACTCGTTTTTTTTTACTTATAATATGTATTATGGCAAGAAAAAATCAGGTAACAGTCTATTCAGTAGGAATATTAGCTTTGTATCCACCTGACTTCTGCACAACACAACTTGTGCATGGTGCGTTGAGCGCGGACCACGGTGCGGTGAATCTACTTTGTATATAAAGATTACTAAAGCGTTTAAACGTAATGAAAATAAGCGCCGGCAACAGATCACCCTGAGCTGGTGCACGGCATTCGCAGCTTGGAAGCACGATTGGAAGTGGTAGATTTCCTTTAAAATATGTCTTATATTCCAGGTCCTTCAAAGAAGCCACCTTTTGCTTTGATTACTGCTTTACATCTGTTTGAAAACATAACGAAAATAAGCGCCAGCACCAGCTCACCCTGAGCTGGTGCACGGCATTTGCAGCTTAGAGGCACGATTGGAAGTGGTAGGTAAGTTCTTACACACTTTTTTGTTAAGTATATAATTCCACAAGTGTTACTTCATAGTTTTGATGCCTTCAGTGTGAATCTACAAATTTTTATATTCTTGAAAATACAGAAAACTCTTTGAATGAGAAGGTGTGTCCAAACTTTTGGTCTGTACTGTACGCCTTACCTTAATATATCAAATGGTTACATTTCAGAATCAGGACTTCAGCAGTATGGGGCAGCTTCAGAGGAGCAGCACAGGGAAGCATAGTGTCCCTCTGCACCCCTCCAGCCTTCTCCGAGACTATTGTATAGGAAATGGCAGACATACGGGACGGAGCCCAAGAGCAAGCAGCAGCCGCTGAAGAGTGTTTGATGGTGCAGACATGCTGCAGGCTCCGGCACACAACAGGTTACTCTGATTCCCCTAACACCTTCCCTGCCTGAAAGAAAACAGCTGCGCTGCATCAGGGGCCCACGACCGTCTGCAGGAAGCGCAGAGCGGATATTAAACTGTGATAGCGTGGGCCTCTTTCTTCTCAAGAACCAGGTGGCGAAGCAACCCCTGCGACCAGGATTGTTACGCCCCTGCCGATCACACAGACTGATGCAAGGACTCTCTACAGGGTTGGTACAATGACATTTTTTTTTATTCATTCACCACCTATAACAATTATTTTGTCAAAAAGTGACTATAGACTGTGCATGATGCTTTGAATAAAAAAGTAAAGTGAAATAAAACAAAGTAGTGTATTGTTAGACTGGCTTTAAAGGGAACCTGTCACCGGGGACCTCAATTTCACTTAAGACAGGTTACAAAAGCCCATCTGACTTAAAGTACAAATAGGTCTTTCTCATTTCTCTAAGTTTCTGCATTACAATATAGTTGTGTGTTATAACT
Organism: Engystomops pustulosus; assembly: GCA_019512145.1. Taxonomy (NCBI): domain Eukaryota; kingdom Metazoa; phylum Chordata; class Amphibia; order Anura; family Leptodactylidae; genus Engystomops; species Engystomops pustulosus. Next base: position 19,380,449 of record CM033651.1, read on the forward strand.
TACCTTGCACCCTGACAATCATCTGTGTAGTGCCAGGGGTTGGGCTTTGGTTTGGATGCATTTCAAAAAACAACATGTGACTTGTCTGTGCTGCAGGCTGCTCAGCAGTTGGCCCCCACCTTTGTGCTCATGTACAGATTCTGCTCCTTCAGAGCTCACAGCCTTGTGAGCTGACATCAGTGGGAGAGGGAGGGGCTGTACAGGAGCACAAAGGTAGGGGCTGAGAGCTGAGGTGTGAGCAGCACAGACAAGTCTGTGCATTTTTTAAATGCATCCAAACCAAAGCCCAAACCCTAGCACTACAAAGAGGATTATGTTGGGGTGCGAGGTTAGTTATAACATGCAATTACATTGTAATGCAACAGCTCAGAGAAAGCAGAAAGGCAGATTTGCAATTCAGGTGTGATGGGCTTTTGCAACCTGGCTATAGTGAAAATGAGGTCCCTGGTGACAGGTTCCCTTTAACCATTATATTGCATCCTCTGGCCCAAACATATTTTGTCTGTGCTCCCATGGCTTTATCCATGGGGTGTCACTATGCTTGCTCCTGTAACCACTAGAACTAAGACTTGGCACCATAAGTCACACAATTTACGGAACTTATGGTCCAGTCCAAACCAGTCAAAACCGTAGACAGAACAAGGGCCAGCCCACTGGAATCTGAAGCCACCGCGTGGTTAGTATATTTTTCCTTTTATTTATATCCTGGTCTAGGCTCACCAAAAAATCCCTTTATAATGCATTCATGTTTCTGGTAACCTGAGGTACAGATTCCCTACAAACACATTTACATGAAGGATTATTGGACCCCTTGTGTCCACCATATACAAAGGCTGCATTCACACAATGTATGCCTGCGGTACCGTAGTGTGGCAGGCATATATCAGCGCCGGGGAGAGGAGAAGGGGATGAGCACTACTCACTCCCGCCCATCTCCATAGGAATACATAGCGCATGTCCTATCTTTCTACGGGCTACGGAACGGTGCCGCACTTGTGCTGCTCCCATACATCGTCGTGAGGCCATAGCATTGTGTGGGAGACGTATATATACGTCCCCCATACATTTGTGTGAATGTAGCCTTAGAGTTACACCTGTATTAATAAATTCCCAATAAGTTACAACACTCACCACATTCCACTCCTTAGCTATTACAAGTCACATTACAGGAAGAGCTTATCATCTCTTTTGTGCTGCATGTACAGAAATTATTTTAATGAGATAATTAATATCAAGGCAGAAATTCTAAAAGAGGTCATATTATTTTGCTGTTTATTTATTGCTGTTATGGAGCACATTAAAAATAAAAGTAGGTCGTTGCGAGCCTGTAATTTAGATCTAGGCTTCACGGAAAATAAAGGGGGGGGGGAGCATTCAAGCTGCTGGTGCAATCATTTCTAAGGATAAAGCTCAACAGCTGGATGACTGGAAAAAAACCACAAAGATAATCCGGACAGTTTTTATGGAGACACCTTGGCATAGATATTATACATATTTATATATATATATTTTAGATCAATGTTGCTCACTGTTTGTGTACATGAAGCAATATCTATATAGCCCCTCAGCCAAATGTTTCATACTGATCGCTCATTAGAGCCCTCCTTACACAGATGTTCCTCCAGAAACATGCAAACCTTTCTGTAATGTTGGAAGATTAACCACTTACTAGTAAATGATAAAATACATAGGATCAATGATAAAGAACACTGTTACTGCATTGAAAAGATCAACTTTATTACTCTTAAAGGGGTTGTCCACTTTACCTCAAATTTTTGTAATGCATGTGTAAGTGTAGAGAGCAGGATAGCAGGTAATTTACCAATATATATCGCTTTCTTGAAATGCAAAGTAAAGCTTCCTGGTTCAGAAATGATGATTACATCATCCTTACATATAATGGCGGCAAGTGAATCCTAACTGTCCATGACCAATCGCTCTCCAGGACCTTAAGCTTGTATTCATGAATACTATCATAAGGTCCTGCTCACACACAGTAAGGATCACATGACGCTTCCCCTGTAGCTATTCTATGGACAGGAATGGCAGCTGAGGAGGTAAAAGACACTTAACATTTCTAGAGTGTTGCAGTACAATTAAAAGGGGCGTAATGTTTGGTCGCCATTACAGCCAGGAGTTTATGTTACACTCCCAGGCTCATCTTTAGGCAGTATCTATAATGGTCTGTGAATAGTAGACCCCTACAGATGTACTGCAGTATATGGTGGGAATGATCAGACCCACTGGGGTTCAAGTACCCTAAGGGATCTAAAATGACAGTAAAAAAAAAAAAAAAAAAGGAAAAGTTCAAATCACCCCCCTTTCCCTACAACTGAAATTAAAAAAATAAACATGTAATATTATAAACATGTTAGGCATCAATGGGGCACATTTACTTACCCAGTCCTGTCACGATTCAGTGGCGCATTCTCCGACGTGGATTCGGGTCTTCTGGCGATTCACTAAGGTCGTGCGCCTGATGTCCACCAGGTGTCGCTACTGAGCCAAGGTATGCCGGAGTTCCGGTGCATGCGAGTGATATTCTTGGGACACAATTTTTTAAAAAATTCCACGGTTTTTCCGGATCCGTTGGGTTCTCCGGCGGCCACGCCCCCTGATTTCTGTTGCGTGAAAGCCGGCACCGATGCGCCACAATCTGATCGTGTGCGGCAATTCGGCGTAAAACGGTAATTTTCGGGAAACCCGACGAAAAAGAGTAATTCGGACCCTTAGTAAATGTGCCCCATTGTGTCCAAAAATGCCAAATCTATTAACATATAAAAACTATTATGTACAAGTTTGTACAGTCCCCAAAATTGTAGCAATAAAAATGTCACCTTGTCACGCAGAAAAATGACACCAAAGTGTGAAAAAGTCAGAATAGGGCAATATCAAGAATTCTTTTACAAAATGTTTATTTTTTTTAATTATTAAAACACAATAAAACTGGTAGAAATTTGGCATCTATGTGATCATACCAAACCAAAGAATACATGTGAGGTGTCATATGGAGCACACAGTGAAAGTCGGAAAAACAGAGCCATCGGCGCACACTATGATGTCAGCAAGCAGCTGACATCATGGTGTTTGCATCGCAGCGTGTGGGGACCCGCAGCTTCAGAAGACGGAAAGGTGTGTACAGAGTTCCATTTTTTTTGTTTTTTTAAATAGGCTGGGCATAACGGGCTGCTGGCTATATACAAGGAAGGAAGGAAGGCACTGGCTATATTCTAAGGGGATAGGAACTGGCTATATACTAAGAAAGCAGACACTTGATATATATTAAGGGGTTTCTGGCTATATACAAGGGGCAGGGACTGGCTATATACAAGGGGGCAGGAGGCTGCTGGCTATATACAAGGGGGCAGGAGGCTGCTGGCTATATACAAGGGGGCAGGAGGCTGCTGGCTATATACAAGGGGGCAGGAGGCTGCTGGCTATATACTAGGGGACATGGGCTGCTGGCTATATACTAGGGGACATTGGCTGCTGGCTATATACTAGGGGGCAGGTACTGGATATATACTGAGGGGGCTGCTGGCTATATACGAAGGGGGGAAGGGGACTGACTAGCTATATACTGGCTGTGACCAATGCATTTCCCACCTAAGACTTCTACTCGAGTCAATAGGTTTTCCCCATTTTTTGTGTTAAAATTAGGTGTCTTGGCTTTTACTTGAGTATATAAGGTAATTTAAAGCATCAGGGGGCCTTCAATCTCCACATATCGGGAACGAACATTTTTTATACAAATATGCAGAAACCTTGACCTTTTATCTTTGCAACCACCCTAGTAGTTGGTCCTTTGATATCATGCTGTACATTACTTTATCATATATAACTGTATTTTGTAACTTTAATAATTCAACTTAATTCTAAACTATTTCACCTGCCTCAATAAGGTTACAAAAATATGAGTGGCAGTCATACTGCGAATCCAGAATAAAATTTGAATATATAATTTTTTGACATCTGCTTGTTTACATACTGAATCTGCATATAAAATGGATCTGAAAAGTCAAAGTGGAAATGCTAATGCACAGGTAATAAAAGATGTGGAGTCTGGCAACACTTAAAGAGAAACTCCTCCTTAGAGAAACAATCAAGCAAAATGAATAGAAACTATAAAAACATTATTGTTGCAGGAATTAAAGGGTCTATACAAATAAGGTTATTGGTAAATTTACTTTTTTGTGGATTATTGATCACCTATTTATAGGGAATAAAAATCTATGCTCACCAGGTGAAGAATAACTAGACAGATAGATGATAAGCATCTTCACCCAGGCATTCAACCAAGGGGTATCAAAGGAGCAATTTATCCTCTGTCCACAGAAGTCCACATGCAGGGGGCCCTTTAAGACAGAGGGCTTTGGACAAATGCCTAACGACACCGACCCTGAGGGTTCAGTCTCGGTTGGCTTTTAGGACAGGGCTTTTTTTTCCCCCTATGATCGACATCCACCAGACTTTACTTTTTTTAATTTATTAAATCTTTCCTGTGGGTAAAGGAAGTACAAAAATGGCAGTTTTCTATTTTTATGCCTTTAGCCGTACATGTGAAATAACTTAATGGGGCTTAGTTACTAAGGGTTTGCGGACCAAACAAACGTCATATATTCCGACAAATACTGTTTTGCGCCGCATTTAAAAGTTGATTGTGGCGTACATCAACGCATTTTGGCGCAACTTTCATGCGACAGAAATGGGGGCCGGACGCCAACGGACGATCCGGCGGATTCGGACAACGCGCAGGATTTAACTTTCAAAATTGTGTCGCAAGCCATGCACTGGGAAGAAGAAGGTGAAAACTGGCGGACCTGAGCGGGGAAGCGACACATGCAGGAAATTGGACGCACGATCTTAGTGAATCGCGGCAGCTCCGAATCCTCATCGGACGACGCACCTCGGGGATCACGACGGGATGGTTAAGTAAATGTGCCCCATCATCTACTTAGCCAAAGTAGTTACAGATGCAGCCATACTCAGAAAAGGGTGGGTCTTGGGTGTTTTTATTATTTTTATAATACTTATTTTTGTAAAACTTTATTACACCTTTTATGTCCGACTAGGGGACTTACACGTGTTGCTACCTTGATCGCTATTATAATACACTGCAATACTTTGCCGTTTTCTGACTCCTTAGTGGTCATGATGACCCTTTCACCGTTTGCTTTGCCCATTTATACGTATATTAGCGATGTGTGCAGCTTTATGTATAGAGGTGTATAATGATATTACACAATCACTTTATAAGAAGCTTCAGTTCTATCGCTGGTAAGTAGGGCGATTATTTACAAGATGCCAGTGTTATATGTAATTACTGGTGGTGACAATGACTTTTATATTGGGACATGAAGCTCATAAACCTTTACGCCCAATTATACAATAACTACATGACTTGACTCTGTGCTGTATCATAGGGTCATTTCAGCACAATTCAACACATTTTTTTCAAACAGTCTGAAGATAATTTTAGGTTTCTGTTTCAACAAACTATAATGTGAGTAATATTTCATTTGTGAGTGTTTGTAGGCTTCATGTCAAGGCCAGAATGGAAGAGAAAATTGTAAAGCAGGCAGTTTATAGACGTGTTAAAAACTTCAATAGAAAGAATGCTGCAATCCATGCACAAGGCGGACAGTAGCACAAAGTCCTTTGATGCCAATGAAACGCTTTCTTATCCATGTTTTTAGTAGTAGAAGTTCCATGTCAAATGTTTCCACCTGTTTTCCATTGCACCACATTTGGAATAATTTTTCACATTAGGTGGGACATTATATGAATCCAAATACTACCATATATACTCAAATATAAGCCAACCCAAGTATAAGCCAAGGCTCCTAATTTTGCCACAAATAATTGGGAAACAAAATAATCCTCCACAAGTAATGAAATGCCTCATTCAGCCAACATCCCCCTCAGTTATGAAATGCCCCATGCAGCCACTTCAACCCCATTGAGAAAATGCCCCTTCGGTGTACAAAAAAAATAAACTTACATACTCACCTTAGGGTGCTCCCTCCCGATGCTCCGTGCAGATCCTCCTTCCCTTCGCGTGTATCAGAGAAGGCAGAGGCCCATCCACGCACTCTGCCTGCCGGCGCTCAAATTGACATCATAAGCGGTGATACCGCCACATCATAGTGAGAGCCTTTGGGCAGAACGCATAGACAACTCTCTGCCCGCGATGTTACATGCAAAGAGAAAAAAGAAGAGGAGCCACGGAAGGCAAGTACTGTATGCAAGTTTATTTTTGTTTATATACTTGTGTATAAGCCGAGTTATGTTTTTTTCAGCACATTTTATTCTGCTGAAGAACTCGGCTAAGACACGAGTATATCCGGTATTTATTTAAAACAGTATATACATGTGTAGACTTTCATGTAAATGAATGATCTGTAGATGATTCAAATGAACACAATGGGACCGATTAACCAATACTATCAAAGATTTAAACTAGTCTTAATTTACACCAAATTGGAATGATACATTTAAGAGCACCTACTACTTATTGGCTTAGATTTCACCAGAAAATTGGGCAAAATTTAAACTTATTGTTATGATTTTTGACACAACTTAAACCAGATCACCCACTTCTTATAGCCACGTGTTAGGTGCTGCTGCACGGACAAACTGAGCCGGATCAGTGCAATGCAGGACAATGGATACGTTGAATCCAGCAACCAGGCAGGCATAGAGGCAATAAGGTGTAGTAGAACTTCAATTTATTCCATCTTCTTAAAAAAATAGTTAAAAAAGGTACCATGGTGAAAAATAACTAACTCGTTTCGAACTGAGAGTTCTAATCAGTCTTAAACCAGTGATGACTAACCTATGACAAGTGTGTAAAGAGGTGGCACGCCAAGATGTTTCTGCTGAGCAAGCCGCCAGCACCCGGTGGCGGAGAAACTCTCCTTTTGAGAGCATGGTGTGAATGGCAGCCATCTTACCTCCGTTAGTGAAAGCAGTTAGTTAGGCAGTGAAACCTGAAGCTCTTAAGTGCTCTGGAGACGTTACTAGCGCCCCTCAGTGCTGCCGATTCCCAGGCTGTTACTGTGAGCAGAACATGTCTTACCAAACTCCCTGGCCTCTCCCTCCTCCCCCTGCCTGTGTAATCTAGCAGCAGGAAGTACAGGGGGAGACCTGCTCTGCTCATTGTAATAACCTGTAAAGATAAAGCACGGAGGGGCTTTGGAAACAACCACCAGAGCCTGCAAGCTTATTAGCATAATAAAACAAAAATTATTTTTAGAAGGAAGGAGGCCATGGATAATACAAGATTACCACAGTCACAGTGCCTGGATCTATGAGCAAGGTTCATCATGTTTAATTTTGATGGTACATTTCCTTTAAGTACACTTTTTTTTGTTGCTTACACCTTCCCTAGCTCAGTTGGCTTTTCCAGAAGTCCTTTACATTACAAATGTGAAATATAAATAAGAACACGGATCAGTTTAATCCTGTCAAAAAGGCTGCAAAGCAATAAATGAATTCCATAAACACAGATGACTAATTCATTAATCACACTTTGTCTTTCCATCTGCCTGATTAACCAATTCTTTTATTTATTTACCTTCTCGGAGGAACACTTAATCTGTTGTATGCGTTCACCACATCAACTATGTCCAAATTAATGATATGCCGAGGAAGAGGAATTAAGTGAAGGACAGCAAAGTAAAGAAAGTCAGATTTTGTAAGCACTGAGACTAGACTGGTATAACTTGTATACAGCCAGGAATTAAATATTCGGCATGGGGTGTTAGGAATTGTGTACTTAAGAATTTCCATCCATGTCAAGATATAAGAAAGATGATGAACACTGGAGACAAAAACAATACTAAAGTGTACGTAGCTAGATATGATAGCTTCAATGGAGCTCCGTGAAATGCTCTATTCTCAAGATTACTACTGCTCATTCTGCTCCTCAAGATCCGCTTTTATTCCTGTGGGTTTCCTGTTGAAATTATTGGAATGGTAATGCATTATAAAGCCTATTTCTGCTATAATAAGTGATTCAGCTCACATGCAGCACAATTTTATAGATTTTGTCACTTCTCAATTAGGGAGAGAAGGAAAAACTGCATATTTAAATTGGTGACTATGCTGCTGTGATCACAGGACTTAACTAACCAGCAATTTCTAATTACTAACTAACAATTGATTCCAGTAAATTGCTATTACGCAATATATTTTCTTGGTCTCTCAGAAAGGATACACAAGCTCTGCAGTAATTCAATAGTAAGAAAAAACACTTAAGAATTGGTTTATCTACATCTAAAGCTTGAAAGGGGGTTTCCTAACTACTAACAACTATAAAATTGAGCAGAGTACATGGCATTGTTTTCTACTATACAGGCAGTCCCCGGGTTACATACAAGATAGGTTCTGTAGGTTTGTACTTAAGTTGAGTTTGTATGTAAGTCGGAACTGTATACTTTATTATTGTAATCCCAGTCAAAAAATTTTTGGTCTCTGTGACAATTGGATTGTCATAAGAACCAGGATTAACAATAAATCCTAAATACAGACACCTGTGATAACTGTTATAGTTGTTTATTGGAGCCTAGGACTAAAGTACAGCAAATTACTCAAATCCAGAGGTCCGTTTGTAACTAGGGGTCGTATGTAAGTCAGGTGTTCTTAAGTAGGGGACCGCCTGTATTCCACTCCTTTATTAAACCCATGTTTCTTTCTATAAACAATGACATTTGCTAAAGTACAATTTGTCATCATGAAATTAGATTTGCTGTTTTAAATTTTAAACCCTAAATTTTAAACCCTGAATCTTTATCAACAAGTGCCATAAAGAAAGCTAATCTTTTGGAGGGCTTTATGGTTAAAGAACAACCAACCAAGGTAAAGAAATTTAGGGTCAGTCAATAGGTTAGTACGTAGGTTAAAGGGGTATATGAGGTGTGAACATGACAGTCTTAGTTACATATCACAAACATAAAGGTGATTCTAAACATAGGACAACTACAGTAATATAGCAGGATGGATCCCTGACAAGGACTACAAGTAACCACAAAGACAACAAAGAAGGTTTACTTCTTTTATAGTTTCTTGTGGAGTCACTAGAGGAGGAACGTTCTGCACCAATGTCTCCATTGGACCCAGCAACCAAGCGATTGCCAGCTAGGTCTCAGCAGACCAGACCTTAGTAGTGACAGATGTCTAAAAAACCATCCATCTTCCCCTGTAACTGATCTGTAATGGATCTCATTATCTCACAATGGGGTCCTTTGGGCAACCTGTACATTTTTTAACACAATCGGATAAACCCCTTAAAGGGGTATTCCCACCTGGGCATTTACATTTAATTTAATACATTTTTAATATGTAAACATTTCTTCAATTGGATGTTATTTAAAAAATGTTCCTGTGTGAAGATAATTTCTCATAAATGTAGTCGTGTTGTCCCTTAGAAACGAGATAGCTTCCACGGATACGACCACCACACACTCAGACTGCCTGACCTCCTGGATTCAGTGATCATTACCACAGGACGGCTGTAGGACATGCAGTAACTCCCGTACATTTCATATACAAAAACCTTTTGTTTCTTTGTGCAATCCCTCCAGCAGAAGTGGACGTATCCAAGGACACAGTTGTTTCTAAGGGACCTTATGACTCTTTTATGAGAAATTATCTTTGCACATTTCTAATTGAAGAAATGTATACATATGGCAGATTAATGGAATTGAGTTTGAATGCCCAGATGAGAATACCCCTTTAAGCATAATAAAACAGCGTAATGTGTTATTAAGAGTAATCTTTGAGATTGTATATCCCAGCACGCTTCAGGTCAGCAGTTCCTTTCATGTAATTGTAGGCTGATTTCTGACCTTCCTTAGAATCATCCTTACCCATCAAGGCACCATCTTTCATGGAACCCCAAACTGAGTTGTTGTTTCACCAAGCTGCTTGCCTACGGTGCTATAGCCCATCCCAACCTTGTGCAGGTCTATAATTTTGTCCCCGGTGACCCTAGCTCTTGGGTCTTGGCCATGGTGAGGAGGCTGTAGTGTGATTGATTGTACAGGTTTCAAAGTCAAATGGTACAATTAATATATGTAAGTGCAGAGTAGGAGGAGCTTCTTTAAAAAAAAAAAACTAACAGATCTGAGAAAGACAGAATTCTTGCTGGTTGGTAGGTGGTCAAATATGTATTTCATGCAATAAAATGCAAATTCATCATTCAAAAATCATAAAATGTGATTGTCAATCGTGACTAGAAAGAGATGTGATGTGAAAGAGACATCACTTCTCACATTATTACTGATCTACAGCATATTTACATGACAGATATCTTATTTAGTATCATAACATCATGGGAACCCCAGACATGCCTGCAGCGCTCACTATAAAGCATGTAAAGCATACCATAAATCAATAATAAATTATAAACAAAAAAGACTAAAGAATCCTCAGATGATCTCTTGGCACATTCAGCCTCTCGTGAAGGCCAGAAGGAGATTATTACTTTAACAACCTTATTTTGGCAGGCCCACCACCAAGGGAATAAACATTAGCTGCAAGAAATGAAATATCTGCAATTTATTTTTTTCTGTATTTATCCACATAAGGACAAATTCTCCAGGAATGAGCAATCCTAAAATATGCGAAAAGACAATACAAAACATTAATGGGAGCAGACCAGATAATTATTAGATTGGTCATTTAGTAATGGGCCAGTTACTCCAATAACAAAACACAGCGAAAGTGCTGCTCCCTTATGTAATGACTAATGGTACTTTATTTTATCACAATTTTGGCTCTTAACCCTTTACTAAGGGTGACTGGTACTTCGTTCAGGGCAATTTTTGCAGTTTTCTTCTGCTCTTTTTTAAAGGAAATCTACCGTCTAGGAACTACTTTTTTCAGTAGTTTCAGCGATCTAATGGCACATGTGTGGGTCATGCATGGGCATATTGTATAATTTGTTAGCAAGCTGCCAATAGCGTAATACATTTTATTGAGTCTTTATGCAAATTACCTTCCGAGGCTACTCGGGGCGTGGAGTTGCCTCTGTAAACTCCGGGGAGGCTAAGGCTACTCCAAATCCTCAGCAGCCTCCAAAATGCTTTATATATCACATTTTTTCCTTTTTTTTCATGACATGGGAGATAATAATTTGGTCCGATGTGAAAAAATGAAAAATAGATTTTCCATTAAAGGACATCCATCACCTAGACACTGCTTGTTCCTTCTAGGGGATGGGGGGGGGGGGGACGGTTTTTAAGACATTTTCTTGCCTCTTTACTAACTAAATATGAACTTTGTAAAAGTGCCGGAGGTGCTCAGGCTGACGTAGCCCAAGCGCCTCTCAGCTTTCCTAGACTTTAATTTATAAACGCCCCTGCTGTAAGCCTCCTCCTGCTCCCAGCCAGGGAATTCGGATCCAGCCGGTGAAGTCAGAGCCGAGGCGTGGAGAGAGCGGGGTTGTGCTCTCTCCTAGTTCCCCAGCCAGCAACAGAAGGCGGCTTGAAGTGGGGGTGTGCATAAATTAAAAGCTGTCGAAGCCGATAGGCGCTCAGGCGCCTTCAAAGTTCATATTTCATTAATGTCTAAAACACAGTCCCTCCATCCCCTAGTCAGAACAAGTAGTTTAATTAGGACATTCTACTACAAGTAATCTGGTGATAGATGTCCTTCAAAATAAAATGGAATAAACCTTAATCAAAATATGCTAAAGATATTTAAGGTGTCAATTAGTCACACTTTCCCATCTTTAACTAAAGATGCAGAGGGTGCATGTACTTCTTCAAACTGTCGGCTCTGTCTCCCTCTAGCTGCTTCTTCATTCTGCCTTCAGCTGACAGGCTAAGGACATTTCATACAACTATAATTAGTGTACCATTTCAAATGCAGATGAGAATCTCCCTATAATAATCACACCAGGATTGTGATTCTAGGTGCAACATAGCCAAAGATATTCAATGTTAAATTTCCAATTGGAAGTAAAGTACAGCTCCCACTCCAGACCATAACTTTAACAATGGATACCTCAGATCTTCTGGCACCTAGGAACACAATCCTAGTGCAATATTAAAGGGGAGATTCTCCTCAGAATGGCACCAGAACTGTGTTTCTTTGTGCAAACAGGACATATATAGTCATATATCAGTCATGGAGGGGTTAAAGTGGAGATAAAAAAAAGTTGTCCAACATTTATAGGATAGTCATAAGACTTTAAAGTAAAATTTTTCTTCACTCTTCACTTTGAAAAGAAAAAAGTTCTTTACATGTTAGGCTTTAAGCAGGGCTTTCCTCTCGCATATATTGGTTGTTTGTACCCCAGATTTGGTGCACTATGAACTTATTCCCTATCCACATACTGATGGTTGCTGGTGATTGATGGACAGACTGGCAAGAACAAGAACAATCATTTGGACACATGAAGGCAGAGCAATTTGTACGCGTAAGTTACATTTAATGATTGTTTTACTAAAATAAACTCAATGGTTCCCTACTGAGATATGAAATAAGTCATAAGTGAAATGTGACTGTACTTTCACAAATCATGTTTAGACATAGATTCATTGGCGTGCGCAAAAAAGGAAAAAGTGCCACATCTTTCCTTTGATGGAAACACAGAGACATTAGTAATGAAACGCAAAGATTGAAAATACTAAGCTGGTCTTTTAGAGAATAAAGAATTTTGGGTGGTGCATTGGTTGCTTTACCATGTCACAATCTATAATAAGTATAAATCCAGATACTTTGCAGTTAAAGGTCCTGTGAACCACGCGATCCAGCAGCCTCCTCTCTGGAGACGGGATATACAATAGCGAGTAAATTTGTTATGGTAAAAACAATTCAATGGCTTTGGTAGATTTAGGGCTGTAAAAGACCAATCTATTTAATGTTTGTTATTGTGTTTACCTATTTAGATATTGAGGCTGCTGTTTATATACTGTTACTTTATTATATAGGCCCGAGGGCTAAAACACACATGTTGGTCGGTACGCAAATCACAGCATTGGTGGGAATGCCAGACTCCTTGCATCATAAATTTCTATAGTAAGAGAAGTCCCTTCTTCCCCGCTGTAATCATTTTTATAATTTGGCGCTGCTATTTTGCAGGAAAGCAGGGACTCCTATCATATATCACTGTATGGCAGTATATGGGGGATTTTCCTCATCATTCATTAAAATATGCAAATCGCACATTGTAATTAATGGGTTAAAACCAGACAGCCGATCAGGTCAACCGATCGTAATAGTAATTTAACCCCATAGGCAAGGGGTTAAATATGGCCCTTAAAACCTCTGCTTCTGCTGAAGCGCCTGGGACTTCTGCTCCCACATGGGTGACCCCCAGTAGTTGTGCCCATCAGGTCCCACAGTTTTGGGGCAATCCAGGGATACATTTAGATATGGTAGGGCTCAGACCAGTGGACCTTTTAAAAACATTTTTGACAATGAATTAATTAGTCTTATGGTCTTACAGACAAATCTCCATGCTGCACAACATATTGCCCAAAGCCACACTTTTTCCTTGCACAACGCCTCTGTTGTCACTGTTGCAGAGATGGAAAAATAATGGGGCGTAATACTGCTTATGTGGCTATTAAAGAAGCAAACGATCAGGGACCCCGATTTTCCGCATGGCCGTGAGTAAGATGCGCTTTGAAGCCATCGGTAAGTTTTTAAATTATGTGGATAACGCACAGTGCCCACCCAGAGCTGACCCCAGATATGACTGATTATTTAAGATACGGCCCATCCTAGTCCATTTAAGTGCCAGGTTTGTGCAGAAGCACCTGTCTATTGACAAGTCCCTGGTACATTTAAAGGGAGACTTTAATTCTGCCAGTGCGAGAGTAGATCATGGTAAACCTACAGGTTCAGGATATATGAACGGAAGGACTCCAGAATAGAGCCCACAGAATCCCCCCCTCTGCAAATCACTGCAGAAGTCGCTCCTTGGGGAAAGGCACGAGAGGACAAGGATAGAGGACCTTGTATTAAAGGGCATCTACCACCAATATGAAGGACTGTATGCAAATGGGCCCCTCATTGCAGCCCCCTAGAGCCCCTCAGGCTCATTTGCATAGAGTCTTTCATCCTGGTGGTAGATGTCCTTTAACAATAATACTTGGGCACATCAGCACTCTTGTCCCAGTACAAGGTACCGAAATATAGAAACCCCCATACCTGACTGTATATTTGATTACAATAAGTACATGGGAGGGGTGGACTTGTTGGACCAGGTGCTTCAGCCGTACAACGCCATGCGGAAATCGATGGTGTGGTACAAGAAGCTGTTCGTGCACATCATCCAGATGGCACTGCACAATGCATATGTGTTACACAGATGTGCAGGCCAGAGGGGAACTTTCCTGGAATACCAAGAGATGGTAATAAAACATTTGATTTTTGTAGACCAGGAATGGGGGAGCCCACACTTATTGTACCAGGGCGCCACTTTCCAGGGTTGTTATTCTAAATAGTTGTTTTCCTTTAAAATCCTCACTACACCCCTAGATTAATACATCGAGGAGTGTAGTTTCCAAAATAGGGTCAGTTCTCTGGGCTTTCTACTGTACTGGTCCCCAAGGGCATCTACAAATGCTTCTTGCTGCCAAAAAAAACATGTTAAATGGCTACCTTCATCTGTAAAAAGAAAGAAAAAAAAATAGCCAAATGTAAAAAAAATAATGGAAATTGTGCATCGGCTTCCTAATTTTTATAGCAGTCTTCTAGCAGATCAATCATGGTGTATCACTGTGGTCTAATCATATGGACCCTCATCCATCTTAGTAGTCCTGGACCATACTAGGTGGAGAATTGGCTGCATATACTGTATATGGCAAAGACCTAGGATAAAAAGTAGCTGTCAACAAGTATCTTCCATAAAATAATAATAATAGTTATCTGGGAACTTGACCACTTCAATTAGCTCAAAATTCTATTTAGCCATTCAGATGATTTAGTTTCTATACAAAAATGTATGGCAATGATTATAGAGACCTAAAAAGGCTACATTCCAGCAAATTTGTCCAATAATGCAGTGAAATGATGAATGATGAATGACTAAATAACTAGACAGATATTCCATGACGAAGTGTGGGATTACTTGATGTCGATGCTTTTGAGAGTTATTACAGCAAACACAAAATGTACTAATTTTTTTGCTGCAGGAAAATGGACAATTCAAGAGCCATGAGCTCCGCACTATATAAACCCCCCACCCCTCCCCCCAAACAAGTAACAATTTGGATACATGCTCTCTAGTTATAGTAATATAATCAAATGGGGCAATGTAAAATATTCAGCTTCAAAATAATAGTAGTCATGAGCATATATCTCATATATGTCTCATATATGCAGGATGACAGGTGTAGTACTGTGCAATTTATACAGGACTAGCTAGTCTCTTTCATTGACTGTCTGTGTGTGGCCAGCAGTCTCTTTCATTTACTGTCTGTCTGTGTGTGTGAGTGGCCGGCAGTTTCTTTCATTGACTGTATGTTTGTGTGTAGCCAGCAGTCTCTTTCATTGACTGTAAGTGTGTGTTTGGCCGGCAGTCTCTTTCATTGACTGTCTGTTTGCGTGTGGCTGGCAGTCTCTTTCAGTAACTGTCTGTGTACGGCCAGCAGTCTCTTTTAGTGACTGTCCGTGTGTGTGTGGCCGGCAGTCTCTTGCAGTGACTGTCTGTGTGGCCCGGCAGTCTCTTGCAGTGACTGTCTGTGTGGCCCGGCAGTCTATTTCAGTGACTGTCTGTCTGTGTGGCCGTCAGTCTCTTTTAGTGACTGTGTGTGTGGCCGTCAGTATAGGACTTTAGGGGGATAAAAAATATGATCAAGTTATCAAAATTCCCAAATGCAGAAATTTTACAAAAAGACCTTTTTTAAGGATCTTTCACCACCTCTTCCCATTCCAACCTTTGCATTCTTGCCTTAGTGTCAACCAATTCTGGTGCTGTTAAAATGTTTTGCCTGAGCAGTAATTTCAGTTATTTACATCAAACAATATGCAAATTTGGATCTCTACCGTCAGGTGGGTGGGCCCGGGCTGGAGCGGGCAGCTGGGAATACCTCAGATCCTGATTAGCTATTCCCGTTTGAGGGCGCATTCACATGTTCAGTTTTTCAGATGCAGTGTTTGAAGCCAAAAATAGGTGTGGGTAATAATGGGTGGTGGTGGTTTGAACATTAAAAACTGCATCTGAAAAACTGAACGTGTGAACACACTAATTTCACAGGAATGGTGGCGGCTAGAGGCGTTACACTCATGGCCGGCGCCAGCACCCGACTTACCCCAGTGGTCCCAGAGGGGCCCACACTGACAACATAAGAAAACTCAATTACATCAGAATACTTTGCCGATGTAATTGAGGGAAGCTCCGTACTCACAGTACCGGCGCAGTTGATAGGGGGGCGGCACCGCAAGCGGGCATCCACTGAACACAATTGCATCGGCGCGGCCGATGTATTTCTGCTGCGTCTAATACTGTGCAGGACGCTGGCCGACATGATGACTTCATGCCGCCAGCGTCCCTGCTGCTGCACAGTAGACGCTGCTGTCACTCGGAAGATGTAGCAGATGAAGAAGATGCGACCAGCCCTTGAGGTAAGTTAGCATTTATTATTTTTTTAATGTGTATTTAATTAATTAATAGAGCCTAGTGGGGTATATTAATTAATGGAGCCTGATGGGGAGGGGGGGTATATTAATTAATGGAGCCTGGGGGGGGGTATATTAATTAATGGAGCCTGGGGTCCTCCATATGTCCTGCAACCACAGATTGAAAGCCAACAGAAAGGACCTATCCTCCATTCCCCAAAAAGCTGATTCTAGTACCAGATGTAGGAAGTGATTCCAGACTTGTAGGGGATATAATATTCGTACAGCACAGGCAGTCTTAATCCGTCCACTTCCGGCAATGAGTGGCCATCTCGGACCAGGGGACAATAAATGAAGTCCCCTGGAAAACGGAAGTGACGTCCTATGATCCAAGGAGGTCTGTTATTGGCTGAAGTGCCAGTATGAAGTACTGTAGCACATACGCATTCTTATTGTCCCTGCCCCTCTGGGGTATTTTCAGATTCCTATTTAAAGGACATCTACCACCAGGATGAAAGACTTTATGCAAACTGAGCCTGAGGGGCTCCAGGTTCCATTAACACCTATGGAGCATGGAGCCCCTCAGGCTAATTTCCATACAGTTCTTCATCCTGGTGGTAGATGCTCTTTAAAAGGAGAGTTCAAAATGGTAGAGGTGATGACAGCTCCTTCTAAAAAACAATAATAGAGACATATGAGATTTTGAAGTCTCTACAGACAAAACACGATGATGATAAAAAATTTCAGTAAATTCGACTTATTGGGTGAAATATCATTTCTGCCAGTGATCTGTGAGTTGTAATTCATTCCAATGGCAGTTTCTAATGGCAGCCTGTAGCTGGGCATGACATCTGGATTTTTTGGCAGTCGGTGGGCCAGGTAAAGGGGTCCGCAGGGAGACAACAACTTGTTACAAGTCCATATCAGCTCCTAGTATTGTATCCACAGAAGCTCTCGAATGACATTGATAAGCAGCCAGTGATAAAGCAGCAGTCGCCGGACGGACCGGACAAATAGCTATGTGCTCAACAATGTGTTTTTGAAAACTGAATATTATAAAAAAAAAAATAAGGGAAAAAAACCCCTCCTTTTCTTCGTTATTGAGCCGGCACTTTAGCGTTCCCATGTCACTATGTCAGCCTCACATCGCAGCTCGTAAACTTCAGCGGTGACACACAGAGCCTCCTTTTTCTACTCCGTCTGCCAATATGTGACTCGGGGGTGATTTAAATTTTAGCAGCAAAAAGAGACGTTTAAGAACTGCAGAGTAATTGTTCTGCTCAGATGTGATGAGTGAGGCTAACCAGAAAACACCCGGCTGGAGCCCAAAAACACTGCACCCGAGCGATTGGAACAGTGACAGAGAAAAATGAAGTCTATAAAACTCTGATATTTTGCATTAGATCAGATTTTTTTTAATCGCATTTCATTGTAACTGTAATGGGTTAAAAATGTTAATCTAATAGGTTGTTATGGAAATTGCTAACAATGTTTTTTTCTTTTTTGTTCTGCATCCTGCACTTTGCTCCTGTGAGGGGTCATAATCACTCATTTAATGGAAATTCGGGAAAACCCCACAGGGCCAGGACAGGAGTGTGATAAAATATAAAACATTTCCGGACTGCTCTGGTACTTCCAGTTGTTGGTGCCCAGGCGAAAGATGTAGGGGGTCAAGGAACCCTTCAACTGGTGAGAGGTCTCCTTAGATTTGGTGAAAAATCATCCCGTGATCAGAATCTAAGGAAGTGATATCCCTGGAAACCCTGAACCTAAAGGAAATCTACCACTTAAATTCACCTCTACAAAGCTCCATGACTGAGTTTTAGAGGTGGACATCTACATGGCAGCCATGTCCTTTGAAAACTTTGTTCCCTTTATGTAAACAAGACATGGAGGAATGGAGGATTTTAGGGTTATAGGACCTTTTTAAGACCTTCAAAGGTCCTGAAATGGCTCTTGAATACATGTGTATTGAGAGCAGGGACAGATGTATTAGTATCTTATGGGTGAAGCTGCTACTCACTGCCGGGCAAACTGGTCTGTGGAGCAAACGGCAGTGAAGAAGAAAGTGAGGCGCATGAGGTCCAGAGAACCAAATGACATCATTTACAAGGGCAGTGTCAGAGGAGGCAGAATGTAAAGTAGAAGAGCTAGAGGTGATTTGAAGCAAGAGCCCAGAGAGACTCTGGTAAAGCCCCCCACCCCCAAAGCACTTCTGCCTCATTTACATAAGGATAAAATAGCAGTGGTGGAGATTTGTAGAAACAGGTAACCAAAGTCAGAAACAGACCAGTGTTCACACCAGAATAGACAAGACACTGAGGGACCAACAAGAGATAGTGGGGCAGATTTACTTACCCGGCCCATTCGCCATCCAGCGGCGCCTTCTCTGCGCTGGATTCGAGTCCGGCCGGGATTTATGATGGTAGTTCCTCCGCCGTCCACCGGGTGGCGCTGCTGCGCTGAAGTCCGCTGGAATGCCTCGAAATACACCGGCCTATCCTGAGTGAAATTTTTGCGACACATTTTTTTTTTTAAATGCGGCGGTATTTCCGAATCCGTCGGGTTCTCGCTCGTCCACGCCCCCCGATTTCCGTCGCGTGCATGCCGGCGCCGATGCGCCACAATCCGATCGCGTGCGCCAAAATCCCGGGGCAATTCAGGTACAATCGGCGCAAATCGGAAATATTCGGGTAACACGTCGGGAAAACGCGAATCGGGCCCTTAGTAAATGACCCCCAATGAGTCACCTGAAATTGTCTCTAGTCTTTATGAGAGAAAACCCATTTAACTATACTTTACTGATAGTCTTGTGGTTTTGTTTGTACACATCCAAAGTAGGCCTTCTTTTGTCAAGAGTAATAGACCCCACATAAAAGTCTGATTCTTCAGTCATATCCTCTTCCATTTGTTCTCTATGTTCAAAAAAGTTGTAGTCATAAAGTTAGGGGACTATGACTGCAAAATATGACTACACATATATAGTCTGTTGCAGGGCCGGATTATAGGCGGGGCTCCCGGGGCTCGAGCCCCGGGGCCCCCACCATCTTGCCCCCCCTAGGGGCCCCCACCAGATCGCACCTCCCGCGCCACCCGTCTGAGATGCCCGCCGCTCCCAGACTCAGATGACCGCCTCCCCGCTCATCTCCCTGGACGACAGAGACGCCCCCTTTACAGGTGACACCGCCTCCACCTCCAAGGCTGCCCCCCCGCGGCACAGGTTACCGCCTCCCGCCTGCCCATCCCCGGCATGTGTGGCCCGCTCGATTGCCCCGCCCCCAGCTCCCGTTCGAACAGGCACCCACCGCCCCCCTGCCATCGCCAGCCGAACAAGCGAGCCCCGGCATAGGT
The DNA here is from genome assembly GCA_019512145.1 of Engystomops pustulosus. Taxonomy (NCBI): domain Eukaryota; kingdom Metazoa; phylum Chordata; class Amphibia; order Anura; family Leptodactylidae; genus Engystomops; species Engystomops pustulosus. The sequence continues at coordinate 19,400,375 of CM033651.1, forward strand.
GACCGACTGCCGGACCGCCCATCCCCCCCATGCATGGCCGTGACATCACCCCCCCCCCCCCCCCCCGGACAAGCAAACCCGCTTGAGCCCCCCCCCCCCGCTTGAAAAAGCACCCGGCGCCCCCCCCTCCCCATCTGAACAATCGTCACCACCCCCCCTCCACCCCTCCGCTTGAAAAAGCACCCGGCGCCCCCCCTCCCCGTCCGACCAAGCGACACCCCCCCCCGCCGGAAAAGGCACCGCCGACCCCCTCCCAGCCGAACAACAACCAAAAGACCCCCCACCCGCCTGGACACCCGCCTGAAGCCACGGCCGGTAAGGTAAGTATATACATTTGTATTTATATATACTGTTTATTATGGGGATTATACTGGTTTGATATTATGTGTGTATAGGGTTATATGGTAGATTACTGTTTTATTATGTGTAATATACTGTTTTTTAGTATATACTGTTTATTTATGGGTATATACTGTTTATTTATGGGTATATACTGTGTATATGGGTATATACTGTTTATTTATAGGTATATACTGTGTATATGGGTATATACTGTTTATTTATGGGTATATACTGTGTATATGGGTATATACTGTTTATTTATGGTATATACTGTGTATATGGGTATATTACTGTGTTATATGGGTACTATACTGTTTATTTATGGGTATATATGTAGATGGGTATATACTGTTATAGGGTATATAATGTTTTTTTGGGTATATACTGTGTATATGGGTATCTTTACTGTGTATATCGGGTATATAAACTGTTTATTTATGGGTATTACGTGTATATGGGTGATACTGTTATTTATGGTATACGTTTATTTATGGGTATATACTGTGTATATGGGTATATATACTGTGTATCTGTGTATATACTGTTAATGGTATATACTGTTTATTTATGGGTATATACTGTGTATAGGGGTATCTACTGTGTATATGGTATAACCTTATTTATGGGTATATACTGTTATGTGGTATTACTGTATTTAGTGTTATACTAGTTATTTATGTGTATATACTGTGTATATGGGTAATACGTGTATATGTGTATAACTGTTTATTTATGGTATATACTGTTATTTAGGGTATATATGTTTATTTATGGGTATATACTGTGTATATGGTGGTATATACTGTGTATATGGAATATACTGTTTATTTATGGGTATATATTACTTGTTATATGGGTATATACTGTTTATTTATGGGTAGTACTGTGTATGATGGGTTATACGGTTTATTATGGGTATATTGTGTATATGTGGTATATACTGATGGGTAATTACTGTATGGGTAGTATACTGTTTCTTTCTGGGTTTTTATACTGTGGGATAGGGATGACGTGTATATACTGAGTTGTTTATTTAGTGAATGAGGGTTATAACATATCCTGTTTATTATGGGTATCATACTGTTATACGGGTAAGTAGATAGAGCAATAGTGGTTAGGATTACGAGTGTGTAGTATATGTTGGTATAATGGGTCTTATGTTTCTGTATACTGTGGATATACGTGTTATTTACTGTGTATACTAGTGTATATGGGTATACATGTATACTTGTTATGTGTATATACTGTGATTTATGGGTATATGTACTTGTATATGGGTATATACGTGGATATGGGTATATACTGTGTTATTTATGGGTCGCTACTGTGTATTATGGGTATATACTGTGTATATGGGTATAACTGTTTATTATGGGTATATTACTGTGTTATTTGATGGGATATTACTGGTATATGGGGTATATACTGTGTATATGGGTATATACTGTTATTTATGGGTATTATGACTGTGTATAGGGTATATACTGTGTATAGGGTATATACTGTTATTTAGGGGTTAATAGTAGTTATAGGGTACTTACTGTTTATTATGGGTATATACTGTGTATATGGGTATGGTATATACTGGTGTTATTTTTATTTATGGGTATATACTGTGTATGAGTTATACATGGGTGAAACGTTTATTTATGGGTATATACTGGTATGATCGGGTATATACTGTTTATTTATTTAGGTTAAAGATGGGTATATTACGTGTATATGGGTGGTATATACTGTTTATTTATGGGTATATTTAGCTGTGTATAGGGGTATACTGGATTATTTATGGGTTATACTGTTTATTTATTGGGTATTATACTGTGTATAGGTTTATACGTTATTTTGGGTATATACTGTTGATTTTATGGGTATATACTGTTTATTTGGGTTTAATATATCTGTTATTGTATCATGGGTATATACTGTTATTATGGTATAACGTATTTATGGGTATACTATGTGTATCCAGGGGATATATGTTTATTTATGGTGTAACTGTTATTATGGGTTATGATGTATATTTATGTGTACATAGCGTGTATATGGGATGACTATAATATGCATTACTGTTGTTAGATGCAATACTGTATTTATACACGCTCGGGTATATCTCCGGACCTCTTAACGGTTAAGGACCGGGCCCTTTCCCGTTTTTTCATTTCCATTTTTCACTCCCCCACCTTCAAAAATCTATAACTTTTTATTTTACACGTAAAGATCTAGTGACGGCGTTTTTGCGTCCAAATTGCACTTATAGTGATCGAATTGAATATTCCATGCCAGTACGTGGGAAGCGGGAAAAAAATAATTAATGGGTTAACCCGAAGTAGCTCGGGTTTGTGAGACCCGAAGCTACCATGACGAACGGAACGCCGCTCCCCGAGACGTCACGGGGAGCTGCGATCCGGAAAGATGGCGATCAGGAAGGTAAACACCCGCGATCGGTGCCGGCAAGAAAACACCCGCGAGCCCTCTCCTACATCGGAACGCAACCGGGCGGGCGCGAACCGGTTAAATACATGTTGAAGCAGTGTGCACTGAAAAGAAAGTGCAAAGTCAACATGTGATCATATGTAGGGGGTTGTTATTGATCACTTTTTTCCCTGTGTTTCGTGTCCATATTACACAAAAAGAGGAAGCGCACAGCCACAGCTAGGGGTTACCCTTAATTGTCCTTGGGTTTCTAAACGTTAATTGTCCTTTTTGTTGCACCTTATAAGGGCCGCCATGAGCGCAGTTTGCGGCCTTTTTATAAACGGGGAAATAGCGCCCTACCGGAAGCAATTATAATTGGAATCTGTGAAAGTCAAACAAAAATCCAATCCCCATTTACCGATGGATCAACAAAAAGGATTTTGGTAGAGCAGACAAACACAGGGGCAACACCTGCTGTCGCTGCAACATCATTACAGGAGCGGTGTGGAGCAAACTGCCAGACAAACCAACAAACTCAATTGCCATGGCTACTCGCAAGACGAGCATTAAGTCAGTGATGGCGAACTTTTAGTGGCCGAGTGCCCAAACTGCAAACTCAAAAACCCCCCTTATTTATGGAGGTGCCAACCAAAAAAAAAGCAGTAACTTATTGCTCCTGTCACAAACTTTCAATCATATTGGCCTCTTGAGGACAAGCAAACACAGTAGAAAGATGGAAAATTTGCATAATTGTAGCTCTTTCTAGGGTCTCTGCACAGAGAATCGGGGGCCGAGGGTCCTCCAAAGATAATCCGGCCTGTCTACTCATCTCACTTTTCTACAGTCCAAGTAGTAGCGAAGTAGTATCAAATATGACTGGAAGCAGCATCTTTTAAGTGTTTGGAACTGCAGGAAATTCTTGAGTCCTGTATGGTGTGCTGGGGCGAAGGCCCGGGTGCCCACAGAAAGGCTTGAGTGCCGCTCTGGCCCCGTGCCATAGGTTCGCCACAAGATCTAAGTGATTCATGAAGAAGAGGATGAACCCCTGCAAGAACAGGAGAAAAAAAGTTTCACAGGGTTGAGAGAGTTTGCTCATCAGTAAAGTAAGATTTGATGTCCCAAACCATATATATTTGTGGTTGTCAAGCATATTTGTTAACCTTTTTTTTTTATTTTTTTTATTTGGGGTAAAATTAGGAGCCTCAGCTTTTATTGGAGTAATACATTGTATTTTTTTGCATCATTTTTAGTAAAAAGGTGAAAACAATCTTGTGACGTTGTTAATTTTTAAATGTTGTAACGTTGCTAAATTATCTTGAATAAAGTTGACTGATGGGTCAAAGGTGGGTCAAAGTGAAAAGAGAGATTGCAGAATAACAGCAAAACATTGGTGAACAAGCAGAAAAATTCCCATTGTTGCTAGGACCCTCATGAAGAAGAGAAGGATTGCTGCGCATGCACAATAGCCCGGCTTCTGAGCAGTGACCATGGAGAGGGATACGTGGTAGGAGGATCAAAGAGGCTACTGGGGCGGAGTAGCCGCACCGTGTAGCCTCAGCTCCGGCTACTCTAAGCTCCAGTAGCCTCTTTAGAAAACTAGCATATAAGGGCACTAAGTTATAAAAAGATACAGAGGATGTGAGGTTTAGCCTTAAAAGGGCTATCCTCATGTACAATAGAGGCACATACCAACGGATCCAACTTAATGTTAGACCATGGTGGTAGGTTTCCTTTAGCAATGATCACATGTCCACCAGAAGTTAGATGTGTGACCCTTGGACTCCCACATATCATGAGGATCCGATGCATGAGTGGGGGTCCATCCAGAGGCGAATGTCATCCATCTCTTGAGAGAAGAGAAGCCAATTCTAGCATCTCATTAGGGCCATAGCATCATATACCATAAACTCCCACTCAAATAAACAAGGGGAAATAGGACCCCTTTATCACCATCAGTGAGAATCCCTACTGATATCTCTGGCTCTTCACTCAACATAAAAAACCCTATTTCACAGACTGTGTCTAATATTGCAGGCCATTTGCTGAACATATGTCTGAGCTGCAGTACCAGGCACTGCTATGAAAAAACTGTGGCGTGGTGACAAAAATGGTTCCATATTTCATATTCACAGGATGGAGTTGATAGTAGAAAGTTCAGCCATGTCTGTGTTTGGCTGGAGTATAGATTTACATAATGATGGGCTCTACAGCCCTAAAGGAAATATCAGAGTTCTGAAAAATGTCTGGGGCTGGGGCAAAAAAAAAAAAAAAAAAAAAAACCCACCAGTTCCTGCATTGATGGTACTTCTGGTCTATGGTATCAGAAATGATGGGGGTCACAAGGCCCACTTGGGCCACCTTATGGCCTCCTAAGAACAGAGATGCAATTCTGAGGACATAGAAATGACATCTTGTGAGCAGGGCGAGGAGAACACAGATGGCAGTGCTGGTCACAGATCCTCTAATACTTCCTGTCCAGTGCCAGAATTTGAAGTGCCACACAAAAAAAAAAAGTGAGTGTAACGGTGTAAGAAATCTTTGCATTTTGCTACCCAACCATCTCCAGATCTGAGATTTATAATGAAATAGCATTTTTTTTACTCCACTGATTTTACTCCAAGACTTGTAGCTAGTTATAGGCGTTGGCCTTATACTGTCCATCATTGATGGCAGTGTAGATGGAATGAACACCCAAAGTTCAGATTTTGACATTTTAGGTGCACTACAACAATGTGATTCTCCAGTCCTGAATTCCGTGCTGTATGAATCCGTATATACCTGCGATTTCATCGTATGTGCACGTATGTCACCATATTCATACCGTATCTGTTTAAAATACAGTTGGCTGGCAAATAATGTGATGGCTGGTGACGAATGACGACAGTCTCCCAACTAGTTTGGATATGCACGTATAATAGTAGCATACAGTGCACAACTGTATGCATCCCTATGTAAACCGTATTATAGTTCCCACTGACTTCTATGGGGTAAGGACGCAATACATGAGAAAATAGGAGACGCCTATATTTTTATATGGCTCAAGATGGTAAGGTGACCTAATCTGGCCATTCAATAGAGGCTGTGTTGCCCCACTGAAAAATAATGGGGGACATATGGTACCCTTAATACAACAGTTTCAAAGTTTGTGTGAATGTAGCCTTGCAGTTATATAAAATCAAATAAATTGCAGTCGAAATAAAATGCATTAATTTAATAGGTGTTTTTAAACCTTTTCCTAGCTCCCCAATATCCCATAGAGAATATGTACAATATGCCAAAGGTTTTATAGTAAAGCGGGGAAGACAGTTGACTTCTGAAGGTGGGGGGGGGGGTGACAAGGACACAGCTTTGTAACATAAGGTAAACTTTAATCTAATTATGTATTTCAGAAAAAAGCAATGTGTACACTATTGTCTAGGAGACATGGGGGAGCCAGAAAAGGGCTCTGATGACAGGTTACATTTAAGGAATTCTTCTGTTCAAAATCAAACATGATAAACCAGGGGACATAACTTAAATCAGGCACAGGGAGATGGGGTAATTTATGCATTCTGTGGTACGATCTTCCGCGGGTGTTGTGAGTACACGGGCTGTTACAACTGTGCAAGAGAACTTCTCCTTTCCCTGTGTGAGATTACGCAGGAAGGGGGGGATGGGAAGTGCGTGTGGGGGCGGGGGGCAGCGAGGGGGGGGGGGTGGACAATGAGGGTGGTCATTGAACAGCCTATGAATCATCTCGGCAGCACAGAGGGCGCTAGGAACTGGCCAGAGTAGCCTTTCAGGTTATAGCATATTGAAAGTTGTTTTTAGAAGGAAGGAGGCCATGAGTGAAAATATATAGAAGATTATACAGTTCATGGTGCATGGATCTATGGGGTAAGCGTTTGTTTTTGAATTTACTGTAATAAAGAGCGCTATCAGGTTGTTATGTGAAGGAATGGAATTCCCTAAAACAGAAAGTCTTTGGAAAAGTAAAGTCTTTTTAGGGGTTGATCTCCCAAAGGGTTCCACAATAGACAACAGGTAAGTGTGGTTATTGAAGTAAATAAACCGAGCTGCAATACCCTACTTACCATCGACAAGTGGGAGCGCTATTCAGAAGCAAAGTATCCATGGTATCTTTATCAATGTGAAATGGGTAAAGAACTAAAGTCACCATAATAATAGAAAAAGCTCATAATTACAAGAACTAATGACATTTCACTCTAACATAAACGGAGGAGGATGGTCTGCCAGGTCCAGGATATGTACAAGCCAAGGCCGTGGACTGGATGGAGCGATGGTCCAAGGGTCTTCAATGTTTTGTCTGCGCTTTTGTTTATAGAAGCAGATAAGAATATGAAAACTTTTTTCCATATTCGTCGTTTTGTATATGTTCCTTGCCTAGTGTTGAAAGAAACTATGTCAAGAATTTTGGAAGACTCTCACCAATTTTAATCCCAAATAACCCTTACCAATGCTGCCGAGTAAGATGCAGCTACTTCCTACTCTAAACTACCTATGAATTTCTGCTGGTGCTCCTTTATGTTCAAACCATTTCGATTATTTTCTAGTTTAGATTAGCAAGGGTGGTAATGCACTATGTCGGGGGTCTCCACGTGCAGGGTGGGATATCTATAAAGAAACACAAAGAGTTTTTGTATGGGGCCCGAGACAGGGCCCAATAACAGGTGGACAAGCTTATGGTTAAAAAGGGAGCACTTATGTTTGCTCTACATGTGAGTGTGGGCCTAACATTAAGGCGCCACATGTTGGAGCATTGTTATATCAACTGAATTTTTCTGCAAACAGTTACTCATGGTGACCCAGTGTGGTTAAACTATTGGGGGTAGCTCGGGCCCAAGTTTAGGGGGGCCATGGCACCCAAACCCACACCAAAATAGGAAAGGACTAGCAGCAACCAGTTACTGAAAGCAGAAAAGGACCTCAGGAATTAATGCTGAAACCAGATGTTTGTGGCGCACTGTCCGTCTGTGCACCGGAATGCCTATTTCGGGTATATCTCGGACACTTCTTAACCGGTTAAGGACCGGGCCCTTTCCCGTTTTTTCATTTCCATTTTTCACTCCCCCACCTTCAAAAATCTATAACTTTTTATTTTTACACGTAAAAAGCTATGTGACGGCTCGTTTTTTGCGTACCAAATTGCACTTCATAGTGATCGAATTGAATATTCCATGCCATGTACTGGGAAGCGGGAAAAAAAATAATTAATGGGTTAACCCGAAGTAGCTTCGGGTCTTCGTGAGACCCGAAGCTACCATGACGACGGAACGCCGCTCCCCGATGACGTCACGGGGAGCTGCGATCCTCGGAAAGATGGCGATCAGGAAGTAAACACCCGCGATCGGTGCCGGCAAGAAAACACCCGCGAGCCCTCTCCATACATCGGAACGCAACCGGGCGGGCGCGAACCGGTTAAATACATGTTGAAGCAGTGTGCACTGAAAAGAAAGTGCAAAGTCAGACATGTGATCATATGTAGGGGGTTGTTATTGATCACTTTTTTCCCTGTGTTTCGTGTCCATATTACACAAAACAGAGGAAGACGCACAGCCACAGCTCAGGGGTTACCCTTAATTGTCCTTGTGGTTTTTCTAAACGTTAATTGTCCTTTTTGTTGCACCTTTATAAGGGCAGCCATGAGCGCAGTTTGCGGCCTTTTTATAAACAGGGGCAAATAGCGCCCTAACTGGAAGCAATTACTAAATTGAATCTGTGAAAGTCAAACAAAAATCCAATCCCCATTTACCGATGGATCAACAAAAAAGG